>CM021770.1:33883891-33985542 GCA_011076525.1 Nettapus auritus | reverse complement strand
AAAAAGAAAAAAAAAAAAAAAAGTGCTCTAGGATGGTTCAGCTCATTTGGTACCAGTAATCATGTGTGCGGTGATTTGGGACAGCCTGTTTTTGTCCTTTGTACATACAAGCTGTGTATAGCAAGAGACATTTTCCATAACCACTGACACGTCATTCTCATGCCTTTTTCAGCAGAGGATAGGCCGTCCCCTTGCTTCCCACCCAGGACAGAGGGCAGGGGGATGCATAACCTCTGTTATTTCCTCAGGTTAGAAGCTCTGTAGAGCCAAGCTCTGGGTCTGCACACTGCAGGTAATGGCACAAACAGCTTCTCTGTGGTTTGGCAGCATTCCCTCCTTCGTGTCAGATGTACATTGCTGCTTTTTTGGGCTGAGGGCACAAAGGCAGCACACTGTGGCCATTCTCCCCAGGCGCAGGCACTGCTGCGATTCCTCCAGTTCTAAGCCCAAGCAATACACAAAAGTTTTAACGTACAGGTAGAGAAAATCTTCTGGCTGTTGTTGTGCAGCTGGCAGAGGAAGCAGAAAGACTGGAAAAGCCAGCGTGCAGCCCACACAATGTGCAGATTGAACAACACCTGGGAGCGTGGCCCTGGGAAAGACAAGCACTGCTGGAACCACTTATTTTGGTGGAACCACTTATTTTACCGATCCCTCAGGTCAGAGCCCCGGAACAAACTTCAGCTGATGTGGCATGGTGTGGTCACTGGCTGTGGAGCTGGAGATGTGCCCTGTGGTCCAGCATTTCCTCTTGGTGGGACTTCCAGGTTTGTTGCTTGTAGGACCATGGGGACAGCAGTGCCACCTGTGTCACCAAGTGTCCCCAGTGGAAGGGAGCCGTGAACCACTGGGGATGATTCAATTTGGTCTTTATCCTTATCAAGAGACCAAGCCAACACAACTGCCCTAATTACATGTTTGTAGCTGACTAGTAGCTTCTAAGTGGAGGAGCTAAGCTGGTATGACTGTAGATACTAAACAGGGCAACAGCACAGACAAAACTGCAGTGCATACACACTTCTAAAAATAAAGGCATTTGCTTGTCCTCCATGCGTTCCTTTGCTGTAACCCAGCTCTGGGACTGAAGCAGAACTGGAGGAGCAGCAGCACTCACTCTGGTAAGTGATCCAGCCCAGCCCCAGGCTGATATCCCCCAGGGCAGGTTTTGAGGCTGTTCTTCTTTCATACAACACCGCTCTTGTTTCATATGACATTTTTGTCTCTGTCTCTCCAGAGAGGGAGAGGCGGGCAGAGGACAATCACAACCAAGCCCGTGTGTGTGGTCCCCAGCCCAAACCTGTCTCAGATTGCAATCAGTGATGTGTAACGTGCATTCATCACGGTCGTGTGTGATGGTGTAACATGTCAGTCTCACTTCCCGTGTCCTGTAAAATTAATGAGGTGAAAGATTCATCCTCCAGTTTTGAATTGCACAGTTCTGGGGGAAAGTTTCTTTCTTCCTCCCAGAGGGTTAATCAGCTAAGGAATTAGCCAGGCTCCTGTGCAGGTGCTGTTTTGAGTGCACCCAGTCATGACACCTAGTGATGTCCAAGGAAGATTTGATTTAAGCAGAGGAGCAGGCAGGATGCAAGGGAAGAGAGCCCCCAAGTCTTTCCTGGCTTACTGCAGATGATGAAATCATTCGGAGCTACAGGAAGGGATGCTCTGACCCTGCATGTCAGCCTTTATGGATTTAAATGACAACTACAGAAAGGTCACCTAATGGCGGAAAGTAATTGCTATCAGGCAGGACACGACAACATGTGAAGAAAACTAAGCTGTAAAGTGCATTGAGGGCCACACCACGGCCTTGTCACATAGCCGCGGCTGACAAACAAAGCATCTCCTCCAGGTCGCTACAGTAGATGAGTAAAATACAATGATCTAAAACTTTATTTCACAGCCTTCAGAAGACATGCTAACTATAACCTATAGCACACATTGCTGTATTGTGCTGTGGGTGTGACTGCGTGGAAGAGAGTGTTCATTCTCATTCATTAGTTGACAGTGGTGTCTTCAGCATGATCCCTGGCATCATGAGCAGTAAATGATAGGACAGTATGCTTATAAAGGTTAAACTATTGGATTTTTAGTATAACTTGCTTATGTTCAGAAAAGCTACATTAGGATTATTATTAGGCACAGGAGTCTCCCCCTAACAACTACAGTAATGAACAACTGCTGGGCAGTGTCTGATATTCCCATGGTTTGAAGCATCAGTGGCACCAGTGAGAAATGCGTTATCTTTCAACCAAGCCTTTAATTGTTTCCTGAGTTGATACAAGGGTTAATCTATTACTGGCAAGATTTTCATTTCAGTTGTGGGTGAACCTTAAAACATCTTTTTGGTTGCTGTCAACGTCAAGGGATCTGTGTGAATTACTCTGAGTAATACTGTGGTGTTTTTCTGTAGCAACCACTTTGTCATTTTTGGTGTTTTCACATCTCTCAGCAACACATTTCTGCAAGCTTTGTTCTTGTTGTGAAATTATGGGTATGATCTTCTCTTCTGGCGTGTCTGGCACCTGAGAGTCCACCAGGAGCAGCTGGAAAAGTCCTGCACAAATGCTGTTAGCCACTGCCACTCTGAACATGCATGAGCTTTCTTCTGCTGCCTGCAAAGGATGCACAGCCTCCCACTAAGTATTGAATCCTGCCTTGTCGATGGTGCTTTACCATTAATAATTGGGGTACTGTGTAGGGATGTATCACAATTAAAAATATGTCTTTGTTGCTGGTATTTAACCCTTTCCTAATGATCAGATTTTCAGTGTATGCTTTGTAAGAGACAGAGGAGGATCACACATAAAATAAAGTGACAAAATTAACTGATGACAGTTATTTTTGGTAGCCTTTTGGAAGATGAAGAATCAAATCAAGAGAATATAGGTAGATTTTCCCTTTTATCTGTAGCATAAGACTGGATAAACATGTGAAAACATTTCCTGATTTACATGGCTGTGAATGAATCTTTTTGGAAGGAAGGGAATCTGGTGAGTCCTACCTGGCTGAGGCTGATAGAAACAACCCGGGGATGTGTAATACTGGAGCTGTGTCGGGCTTTATCAGACCAAGGCTCGGAGATAAGGAGAGGTGTCCTGAGCCAGCACAGCGCCAACGCAGAGCTCCTTCCACCCAGCGCTTCAGCCAGGTAGGTGGAACAAAGGCGTTCACTGCTGTCAGACAGTCGTGCATGGAAATCCTGCCCATAGCTCTTTTGTGTAGCTGTGGCTAGTTTGGCAATGAGTTTAAAATGCCATTTGGGATTTTTTTTCCCATTAATATCAGGCTTTAACAGGCAAAGTTCTCAGAAGGAGAATACTTTTTTTTTTTTTTTTCATTTTTATTTTTTTTTCCCGTGTTGTCAGGTTTTGTTAACATATCACTTTTCAGGCTGAATTGTTCTGAAGGCAAGGTTTAATCAACAACTACGTGGCTGGCTCTTGCTTTGCTAAAACGCGGTTCGGCTGTCCTGCTCCTCATGTGACTGAGTGAATGAAAATGAGAGACCCATTAAAACGAAGGTGGGCAGTCACCTTCATTAATAACACTGTGCAGTACTGTGAAACCACCTGCAAGTCAGGCTGCAGTGAGGTTCAGTGCCAGCCTGCAAAAACAGCACAACATTTCTAAGCACAATTTTTAAAAAAGGACTTAAAGCAAGGAGATTTCTTGTTTGTTTCCTCTATCAAGAATTGGATGTGCGTGTTGAATTGGATACAGCATACTCACGCTGGGTATGATGCACCATCGAGGGCACTGTGGATATCTCTCCTCTACAGTCCTTTCAGTAGTTGGGGGAAGAAACAGGACTTAATGGGAGGAAAGAAAAAGCTGCCTACCAGAATGGACACAGCAAATTGTTAACTGCTGCTTCAGATTTAGGAGGGTTGCTATGGTTTCTTTTATAAAAATCTGCCAGCCCCAGCGCTGAGTCCAGCAAACAATGCTGCACGTAGGTGTGCAGAGGTGCATCCGTCACACGTGCAACACCCACCCGCGCACTGTGTCGAGGCAGTGCCTGGCACGCTGCTGGGAGCTGGGCATCCACAGGGTCCCTCCCTCCTTCTCCTCCCCTTGGGATTAAATTGTTGTAATGCACATTGAAAACTGCCCGGTGGTAACAGCCTGGGCTTGGTGAAAAGTTCAGCGCACAGCAGGACATCGCTAAAACACCCAAACTTATTTCCCTGTCATGTTCTCCTCTTTTTGTTATCTCCTATTTCTGAATTTCTTAATGCTGAATTTTTTAGGGCAAACGCTGCTTCCTTCCTTCCTTTTTTTTTTTTTTTTTTCCTTCTTTGCCTGCATAGTGCCTAGAACAACAGCTCATGACCTAGTTCTGTCTTTTAATTGCAACTGCAATATGAATTTTAATTCCAGCCAGAGTGCAGATGTATTGAGGATATGGAGCACGTGTTGGGGCCAGTGCCATTTATCTTGTAGGCCAGTGTTTCTCAGCCCTTTGAATTCAAGGTGCCCTTAACCTTTCTGAAAAATTCTTAAATCATCACCATGTATTCCGCTGTGGTCTGGTGATGAGAAATGGAGATAACAACTGTTAATCTAAATGCTAATATGTATTTTCTTTTACAACTTAGCTTGTTTTAGTGTTCTTTAATTTTGAACTAAAAATATTAATGGGGGCGAACGTCCTCCAGTACCCAAGTTAACCTGGCCACAGGTACTGACAATTTCTAGTAGCCCAACTTATGGGTAAGGAACCCAGGTTATAGATATTTAATATTTTCAAAACCATCCTTTCAAAACCATTTTTGATGACTTATGGACATTGGTGGTACAAAGAGTGTGGGTCAGTTCTCAAATGTGGGTATTGTGCATCTGGTGGGGATCATAACGATGAACAAGGTATTAGATTTAGCATGCTCCAAAATACTACTTTTTGGAACAATTTAAACTTTGCTTACTTAAAGGATCTTAGCCTTTATTTACTTCTCTGTGCTTTAGAATAAACACTGGCTACACTGAGTGCATTCTAAGCATCCCACAGATCTCCTCTATCAGCTGACATTTAGCTGTTGTGCTTAGCTAAGAATTCCCTCTTCTCTACTGAAACGGGTGGTGAAGGGAAGTTATCAATATGACTTCTCCAGACTGCTCCAGAGAGGGCTTAATTTTAATCATTCCATGATTGCAACTTGTGACAGATGTAGGAATCCTTCGGGAGGAAAAAAATTACACTTATAAAAATGTAAGCTGGTTTAGATTAGGTTATATCGTAAATGCTGGGATCCCCTAGTATTCAGTCAGCACAGAAGTTTAATTGTTCATATTAAGGTAACTGCAAAATGGAAAAACCAGCAGTTTCTGATGTACACACAAGCATGACTTACCCAGAACATGCACACAGCAGTCATGTGTGAGAAAAGGATCCTTTCTTTACGTTATGTCCATGGATGTAGAATGCAGAAAAGGAGATATAGTGGTACTCTGGAGAGGCAGAGGAGGAGCAGAAAGCTCAAACAAGTCCTGAAATGTGACTCAGAGGAGTCCAGGGACAGGCAGTGCATGGACACATCTGGGCTGAGCATGGTCTTTGAGAAGGTGCATGGAGAAGGTCCTTACCTTCATCATCACAATATCCCCATACCTAAAGTCCACCCACCAGACCCTGATGTTTGCCAGCCACTGCCAAGCAAAAATTTAAGAGAAGGCACTTTGAGTTGTTACCAGAGTGATGTATTATAGATATGATGTATAATGTGACTTATTCTCACCGTAGACATAACATTACTGCCATATATTATTAGTGATATTTGATGTATAATGCAGCTATATTTAATTAGCTAACTAAAATGCATTTCCTGCCAAAGAGATGGTGAGCAGGAAGGGAAATCACTTTCTTGGAGATATGCCTTATAGCAGGGGGGGAAAAAAAAGCCAATAGTACAACCTGAGAGACAGAAATTTAGTGCAGTAATGCCCAAGTCTTCCCAAAATCTATGGTACCACGTAGATGAAATTTCAGAACACAAACCAGCAAAACTCTCTCATCCCCTTGATGCCTGCCCCCACACTGGCAACGTGAGATCATTAAAGAAGGTTTGGTCTTCTCTCTGTGGAGGCAGGACACCAAGTTTGTTGGCCAGCAACCCATGCTGGTCTCTCAACTCATCTTTGTGTGGGTGCAGCAATTTCTATGCCACCGTGCTGCCCAAAGCCAAAATCTCTGTCGGCAGCATGCAGAGCTCCTTGCAGTTGGCCTCAGGTACATCTCTCCGGTGGGACATGTGGGCTGGCTCTGTTACTGGGTGTGGGAGGAGGATGTGGCAGATGAGCCCAGCACCGCTGCAGGTCCCTCTCCTCTTGCAGGTGGGAAGATGAAAGAGATTCTAAATGGATCTCTGAGCCATCGTCTGTAAAAACAGGGAGCATTCTCTTGCTTAGGGCAACTGGCACTGCACAGGGTATGTGTGTGGGGAGTGCCCCAGGTTGGGGAACCCAAATGTGGGGCTGGCAGGCTGGGGCAGGGGGCAGAGCTTTTTCGGTATCTCCCACTGTCCAGCACACAGAGTGGAGCATGACATCCTGCCCTGGGTCTGAGAGAAGCCAAGGAGTAAGCAGAAGGATTTTCCAGCTGGGAAGGATGGCCCCTTCCATCCCTCCTAGCTGATAGATGGTGAAGGCAAGTTAGCGCATAACGACTTGGTTTTAATCACATGTGCTCATTTACTGTCTGGGTCTCCAGCGTGCGGCTCTGCCTCTCCCTCACATCTCAATTCTGCTTTATTAATTTTAATGTTGCTTCTCTTCCCCTTTGTGCTCCTCAGGTAGCAACAGTGTTTTTGCTTGTTTTCGGAATCCAGCAGTAATATTTCCTGAGACAATTCATTTCTTTAATTTGTTGTTGTTCCGGTGCCCAACGCTTCCCGCTCGTGCAGAGCTCTCCCTGGACTCGAGAGCCTCTCCGCAGTACGTGCATCTTCAACACAGTTTATTTTAATCAGAACTCCAGGAATTCTGTAATACTTCAGGCCAATTTCTACAGTAAATCCAAACACATTCGACACAAACATGTGCAGCCCGTGATCAGACATAATTGCCAACAGTATCACACCCACAGAATCCTTGCTTGACTCCACATTCTTGGAGACCCATCCTTCCCGGCACCGTTTCCAGCAGGAATCTCTCAGTTGCTAGGAGATGGAAATTTTTATGCACTTAAACATGAAATATTTTTAGTGTGAAGTGGAGAAATACCCATAGAGTATTCTGGTTAATATTTTTCTGTATTAAAATGGAAGGACCAAAACACAGTGAGAGGCAAATCTCTGGAGGCTTGGAGGCCAGGTTTGGTACAGGTACGATCCAGGCACTCAAAATATCGCTTGAGCCTGTGTCTGCCGCATTTACTTGGAGCTCTGACAATTACAGGTTGTCACAGGAGACTTCCACTTCTACTCCTGACTCAATTACCAAGTCTCATGCTTCTCGTAATATTACCATTGCTGTAAATAAAGTCAGATCATTCTCTGCTTTCTTTGCCATTCTAAGGAAGAAGGAAGTGGCTGGCTTCTGGCACCTAGCATCAAATTGAACCTAAGCTGCAGAGGAACTCTTGGTTGCATTTGAATTAAATATCTTCTCAATAAATTTGTGGTTATTGATGCACAGACTTTAAAAAGAAACGCCTCCCATATTTACTGTCTGTTCCCAAATTCTCACTAAAAGATCATCTAGTACAAAAAGGCTAAAAATACCACGTATTTAGATACTCTTAAAATATTATAGATGAGAATCCATAGTAGACACAGTATTTTAGCACACCATTAGATTATGTAGAGTGTTACTTTGTGTTCCATGATGCACTCTTTCCTTATGCAGCCTAATACTTGTTTTCCTTTTTGCCTGTTATTACATGATGAAAAGATGTTTACATTAAGCTGTTCGTGACTCGTCCTTTTCCTAAGTGATTAGTTGATTGCAGCTCAATAATTCTTGAGTAGTTTAAATTAGTTCTTGCACTTCATGTTCGTAGTGATCTGAGCCTGTCTATATACAACTTCTGAATTGTGTCCAATTCGGGGACTCGTTAAACGTGCATGTGTCAGGCAGGCTCCACTTCCAGTATAAGTGCTTGCTTTGCTTCCTCTTGCTTGTCTCCTTCTCCAGCTGGGGTTGCACAAGCTGACTGCAAGAAAGAGCAGCAGCAGATCATCCCTGGAATTGCTCTCCTGTAGGAATGGAAGCCCTCTGAGCTTGGGATTCCCAAACCATGCAGTGCATTGCTATGGGTGAATAGAGGAGAAGGTGACAGATGCCTTATTTGCATGTGTGCGTGCCTTTGTGGCATGAAGCTTTACCTTCCTTTAATAAGTTAACCAGGGGTGATAATACAATGTTTGTAAATAGGTGGTGGTGTGATGGAAACCCCACAGAATAGATGTGGTTTGCAAATTCGGATATATTTGGTGTTATAAAACTTGGTGCCACCTTTGTGGCTTTTACAGCAGCATAAGGAAATTTCTGGGATGCAGTTCTTGATTCTTTTTTTTTTTTTTTTTAAATCTACTTTGTTAAAGTACTTTTTGTAGTGCAAAATGCCTGAGCAGTCCCCAGAGCAAAGCCTTCCTTTTAGCAGCGGATTGCCTCCCCTACTCCTTTATGTGACTTCTTTTATCCTATGAACCCTGTGTTGCTTTGCCTGGCTCACCCTCCAGCCTGGCTGGGGGGTTTGTTCTGGGAACTGGGAAAATACACTTTTGAAGCTCAGGTCAAGAGTCCATCTCCTGTTACATCAGACCTTTTAATGAGCCATTTACTTTATACTAGAGAAGCTAGCTGAGACACCTGGCATGGAGTAGGTTTGAGCTGTGGATCCCAGCATTGGGGAAGAAGGTGGGAACTGAGACATGTCCTTACCATTAGCTCATCTCCTGCTGTGGGAGCTGCTTCATCAACACTCTGTTTATTTATCTGTCTCCAGAACGTGAGAATTTGCATGGGTTTTTGGGACCAGGGCACCTCAGAGTGCCATCTGTGCTCAGAGGCAGAGCTGGGCCAAGAGCTCACAGCTCAGCCTGGCTACAAACAAGGGGAGAGGGCTCTGCACGGCACCTCAGATGCAGAGCTGAGGTATGGTGCTGAGAGGGAGCAGCACGTGCAAGAGGACAGCTGCTTCATGAAATTAAACTTCTCCAAAAAACACAGCTCTACACAGAAACCCAACCTCTGCCATGTTGTGGCCTGTGCATCTGTATGCCAATATCCACGGAAGTCAGACAGAAAGAAAATTCTGTATTTACATAGAGATTTCTTCCAGATTCTGCCGTTTTGCAGTAGGTACTGCTGTGGAGAGATGAAGTCTCTGGGCAAACACTGCCATTGCTGATGCTTTGTGTTAGGAGGGCTCATTAACTCCATAGTACCGTTTGTGAAGATGAAGAGTCTTCTTTTCACAGTGCAGGAGTTTTAACTGTGCCCTGGCTAAAGATTACCTCAACCTGCTATAAATTGAGCTGTTTCACTAATTGGTTTCTTGGTTCATTAGCCAAATTGTGTGTATGAGGGAAATGGAAAAAGCTCAGAATGAATTTCCCTTGCAATTCTTAATTTAAATGGTGAATAATAATTTAATGTTGAACAAAACATGTTATGTGATTTGCAGTGATGGAGCTAATTTTTTACTTTGGGATGTTTTGCCACCCTCAAAGCTCTCTGGGAAAATGATCCTGAGCTGTCTCATTCTGGTGTGGCGTGACACCCAGTAGGAAAGTATAATCATTATGGTATAATGTAGTTATGTCCAATTTTGTATAGAAACACTTTATCACAGGCTGTTCCTCCTCATATATTACTGTAAGTAGTGGGAGAGCAGAGATAAACAGCAAAAATCTTAAAAAGTCAGCTTAATTGCAGTGAATGCTGGGGCCCTATTTCCACTATAGCTATTTAAGTAACAAAAATATGATGTGTCCCTGGTTTATTCTTTCCATTGCAGTGCACTCAGCTAAAAATCAAAGATTAACTCTGAGCAGCTAAAGCAAACAAATTCTACTAATTAATCAAAGCAAACACTGCAGAATTTAATCTGTTTTATGAATTTTCCACCATTGATTGTTATGGCGTGACTGGGGCACGGGAGGTCATTTGTGAGCACTGAATTGCTAGTTGTGTGACAGTAAAAAAAAGAAGGCTAAAAGAGAGGTTAAATTAAAGAAGCTGCTAGAAGCTATTTTTGTGAGATGAATGTATATTATCTAAATTAATAACAGTAAACCTCCAATTAGCTGAATGTTGATGCAGAATTACAGCTTTATAAGGTAAATACATGTTTTCTCAAGCCAAAGGGTTGGGTAAGAAAATAGTTGGCTTGCAAAGTGTAATAGGGTTATAGGTAGATGAACGTTTGCTGTGAATTGGGGCACGGTGACCTCACTGCTGTGGCTGACAAATTTCACAATAAATCCCTCACTGCTTCCAAACAGCCCTGCAGACAATGCACCTTGTTCTCCAGAGTGTCCTCCCATAACACGGGTGGGCAAAAACCTTGAATGTGCTGCTTTGTTCTTCATCAAGCAGCTTCACTTTTGTTTTAGAACAGAGGTTTATTCTTCAGCTCAGCGTACACTGTTTTGGCACAAATAAATTTAAAGTGGGACCTCTAAAATTGGTTCTGCTTAATTTATTGAATAGCTCTGAAAATATATCTCAAAGAGAATAGCAGCTATGAACTGCCCTTGTGTCTTTTGCATTTTATACAGTCTAAGATAATTGAATTATGGAGTTATTGGGACAGTTTGCTCCTTGGAGATGGTAGAATCTTATTGCATATTGTTTTTATGTGAAAGGTGGGTTAGGCTCTTAGATGCATCCTCTTCCAGTAACACACTGCATTTGCTGGCATTCACAAATACTTGCAGTTTACCACTTGGCTGTGAATGGGAGTTTAATGTCTTTATGACCTTGAATATTATCAAGGAAAAAAATCTAGCCTGAAAACAAACATACAAGGAAAACAAACAAACAAACAAACAACAGTTCAGCATTTTCTCTTTAGGTCTTCTCTTCCTCCTGTGCTAGAACATATAAACTTATTTGCCAGCCCCCTGAATATTTCTAAATGGTGCCCACAGTGTCTCTTAAGAGGCACAGTGATGGGAACATACCAACAACACTAGGTCAGAGTAAAGATCCAGTTACACTGTGATCCTAATTCTGGCCAAAAAAACTGAGGGCAGAGGATGCGGCGTTGTTCCTGGCACTCCTTCCTGATGTCCTCGGCCAGAGACCAGGGACCTTCCAGAGCTCGGAGCAGCCTCTCTGTGATCTTGAGTAATGCCAAGGTTGTACTTACCTTCCATAAGCTTGCCTAATTGCTTTCTGAATTTGTTCTCTATGTAGGTTTGTGGCATTTAGGTTCACAATTTAATTGTGTTGTGCGGAAAAAATATCTTGTAGTCTGCATGTTAAATAGTCTACCCAGTAGTTTTAGCCCCCTATGCCTCTTCCCAAGCACCTTTTGAAAGCTGTTTGTGATTTTTTTATTATTATAATTCTTATTTTTAGGTCTCTATCATATCATTCCTCTTGATTTTGGCTGACAAATCCCACCTTATTTATTCTCTTCAGATTTTGCAGCATAGCTCCCCTTTCAGGGCCATTCTGGGACAATACTGTTCTTAGTATACTTCTATTTAAGCAAGGAAATTGAATTTTAGTAGATGTTGAGGTACAGCTGTGTATATTTTGTTTATTTATCCATTTTACTGTATGTTTTCCTTGTTTCTTGACTCTGCTCATTTGTCATCCTGATCTCCTGCTATTTCTATATAATTCAAACTGTTTTGTTGTTGTTGTTGTTTTGCATAGTGTCCACTGATTTATCTTAAACCCATCATATTTCTGAGATGCCCGTGACACCAATATCCCGCTTTTTTAAAACAAACAGGCATTCTGGATTACTCAGCACTTCTGTGCTTATTAGAACTTGCAGAGTATTGCTTTGGTTACTATTTTTAATGCTCCATGTATAAATGCAGTCTTATTTGTGTTGACTGTTCTTTGCAATTATTATCATTTTTTTGACCTGAGACTCTCCTTATCCTCTCCGTCCAAGGAGACTTTTATATCCATCAACTTTACTGCAGTTTTTATTGGAGGAGGAGGGACGGTGGGGTGGGGAACAGAACCTTTTGAAGCATTACCTGTGCTGTTCTATTCTGGGATAGCTGGAGCCAGGCTTTTCTTGCAGGCCTCCTTGTTCCCTAAATTTTCCCAGTAAAGCTTTCATCTTTCTTTCTCTCTGTTGCATTTCCCTGAACATGGCCTGTTCTATTGGGGTGGGACTATATATATTTTTTATATATTTTTTCAGTGAGTTTTTTTTTTTTTTTTCTGCTCTGTACACCTCTGTCTTCCTCAGTTTCTCCAATTGACTATCTGAGGAGAGATTGCTCTCCTTCTGAATGCTGTGAGTTGTATTTCCAACACACGTAATCAAAGACAAATAGCTGTATATGTTGCTTGACCCAGATCAGTGGTTGGACACCATCCTGCCTTTTCGGTAATTCACTTTTTCCTTGCTTTGATCCCCACGGATGTTTATTTTACATTTCTAGCAATCTCTAAGACATTTAGCAAAGGCTTTGGATATAAGATGAATTCCAAAATCCATAGCTTCTCCTCATAACATGTTTTTGAACTGAAATCCTCTTGAAAGGTCACTTGAAGGCTTGAAATACTTGAGCATTTAGATTGTTGTTGATTTTTCTAATGGTGATTGACTACCCATCAAGCTCTTCTACCAGAAACAGAATAAGTGATTGTATTTTCTTTTCTTGTAAAGACCACTGAACTTCTCTGTGCAATATGCACAGATGGGTATCCAGGGAAATAGCACGTGGGGCAGACTAACCAGCTCAGAAATTGTGGTGCAGGGGAGAAATCACTTCCTATGTGTGCACTGTAGTTAAAAGAAAACACTAATCCATTTCTGAACATTAACGATGAGTGGTTCATCTTCACAAAAGATGGGCATGGCAGTGTTTAAGGTACAACAGCTCTGTGCAGCCCCAGTGTGATCCTATGGTGACTTCTTTTTTTTTTTGGTAGCTGATTTGTGTGGGGCCCAAGTGAATGGTCTTGCTTCTCATAACAGTTACATATTTTTAGTTGTTGTACAATTGACCATGAATGTGTTGTTTGTGATAATTTATAGCTCAACTCTTGGTTTAATACCTTTTCACCAAGTCTGCCTGAAATATGGTTTATTGAGTTCACAGTTCTACAGGCCATCCCAAACAGTGCATAATTTCACAGGCATTTTGTGGTAGATTAGAACACTGAATTGATTCACAAATGGTTGAAGACTATTCCTTTATAAAATAAATAAAAATAGAGCTGTCTGCCCCATCATATTTGAGAAGATCAAATTGCTTCTAAGACTACTTACAAATGTAAAAAAAAAAAAAAAAAAAAAAAAAAAAAAAAAAAAAAGTTACCATATAGCTAAAAACTTCATTATTTTTCATATTTTAGCATTGATCTGCTTATGTGTGAGTTTGACGCAGTTTTAATTAGTCTCCTTTAAGCAGCATGATGGGGTGTATAAATTTTTGTGTGTCATCTTGGTACTCTTTTCTCTTTGAAATCAGTATGTCTCTCCTGCTCCACTTTTAGTTTGTCCTTAAAATACTTTTCCATTTAGCTTCCAGGCTTTAATGATCCATCTCTGCATTGACAAAAATGCAGAGTATTGAGTTATGGTAGAAAAATGTTAGTATCATATGGTGATATTTTTTCTTGGGAGAAGATAAATCATGTAAATAAGGCAATCATTGCTGAAAAGTTAACTTCAGATTTTTGGTTTCTCCAATACAAAGTGCCAAGTCTTTTCTTGAAAATGGAAAATCATAAGCACTTTTGGGAATTCAGTAGCAAAAATATCTAAAATAGCTCTGAGTACCCCTTTGTGAAAAGCTGCAAGTCTTTTTTTATTTTTTATTTTATTTTATTTTATTTTATTTTTTGTAATGAGTGATTTTAAAGAAAAAGCAGGTTACTCATCCTTTCTGGAAAAGAATTAGCTTTGTCTAAGGCAATCAGTGTTTATTATAACTTCTGCATTTGGAGAAACAATTTTTTTTTTTTTAAAAAAAAAAAAAAAGCAACATAGTATCTCAAACTTCTTGGCATTCACCAGAATTAAATAAAACTTTATCCTTTGAAGAATGTGTAACAGATATTTTATGTTCTTACCAAATCTTTTTCAGTTCTGTCTAGTTCTATATCATCTTCTACTTGGCAGCCACATAGCAGCCATTTGCTCACTGTCTTTTGATTAATTCTCTTACTATTCCAGAGCATAATAAACCTAGTTTGTTTAGAGAAAGAGAATATGTTTCATATTTGAAAATCCCTTTTACTGGAGTTACTGCATCTTTGGAGATTGTTAGGTCTCTCTTCCAAATTGTGCAAGTCAAAGGCCCCGTCTTGCTTGTCCCTGAGGAATCATTTACAAAATGTCCCCAGGTGGAGTCTAGTTTCTATCTGATGACTTTACCATGTAGGGCCTAACTGTTTCTAATCTTACACATTGATGGGTCTGTATTTTATGTCTCCAAGCCACTGAAACTGTTAACTGCCAAACTATCCTCCACTGTAATATGTGGGTTATTTCTCCATAAAATGGACTGACTTCACAAATGACGATCCCTTCCTGCCAAGCTCTTGCATTTTAAGCAATAATTATTTCTGGCACACGGTGCTGCCCGATGAGCCCTTGTTAATCCGTGTTATTATCTTGGATAAGCTGCTAGTGCCTGGCTGATTTAAGACGGGAAGGGTGAGCAGAGAGACGTGAGGGAGCCCGAGTCCCCGGGCCCCGGTGCTGCTCCGCGGTGCAGCCGGCTGGCTAAGGCTCGCTCGGGCTAGCTTTGAACCGCCAGGTTTGTCTTTTTATGAGCAATAACCTCCATCCAGCCTTTAAAAGAAATGACTCAACACTTTCACCTTCTGAAAGGGAAAAGCTGTATTTTGAAGTCTATAATGCATGAAGGTGTCGGAAGCCTAATCTAGTATAAACTGCCTTCAGTCAGCCTTCTTAAGCACCAGGGAAGAGAAATGAATATCTGAAAAGCACCAAATAACTACAGTTGCACTCAGATTTCATGGCTATATGTGATAGAGGTCAGTGACATAAAGCTGTTTATTTCTTCACAGAAAGCAGTGTCTGTTATCAGAACTTGCTGAAGGCAAAGGTATCGGAAACTCCTCCGTCAAGGCAACCTGCTCTGCTACAGCCTCACTTCGCAAAGGGGCTTCCTTCCCTCCTTCTCTCTCGGTTACTTTTGACCCGGCCCCTGGAGATACCTTTGGGGCTGGCTCCTTGGAGCCTGAATTACAATAATTTGGAGCATGAAGTTATGATAATTTGGTTTTAGTGTATTCAAGATCTCCATCCACTAACTAGAAGCTGTGGTAGAAAAGCAGGGGATTCTTTGGAAGAATCAATTAAATGTTGGAAATGTTGGACTTATGTCTCAGTTGGTTTCAGGGAAGTCAATAGCACCATAGTGATTTAGCTTTACTTTTTTAAAACAACAGGGAACTGAACAGGCAGTGGTGTCTGAAAGGGAGAACCTCACAAAGCCCAGTATTATCCTAGCACTGTGTCTGCTGCACGCTAAAACGTTAACTGATACCCAAGGTAGGGGGACATCAGGTGCTCAGTTTTGGTGCTTGCTTTAATAAAGAGATAGAAAGGCAAAACACCGCCACCCAATTGTGGATTAATAAACTTTCCTTAAATGTTGAATGAAGTAGATAAATCTGCATTTATATACCTGTCAGCATTAACATTCTGGCCAGGGTGTTAATCCCAATATTACTGTAACTAATGCAGTACCACATTTAGAGTAATAAGACAGTACTAAATCAAAGTGACATAGACTAGACTGACCTTCCAGAATAATGCTTTCAGTCTAGAGTGTGAGCAACATCTTTGCCCTTTTATTTAAATCACCTGCTGAAATGTTTGTTTACTTGGTAGATCACTTTTACCCCATTAATTATATAAATAGTGTATTTATTCATTTATTGGCCTTTTTTTTTTTTTTTTTTTTTTTTTTTTTCTTTAAGGGAAGGGCAGTATCCTGAAAGTCTGTGATTTGATTTGTTTCAGAGGACAAGATTTTTAACCCAAATGAGCATAAGCTCCATCATCCTGTTGTCTGCTACCCCAGGTATCTCTGCAGTTTGTCCATGTGTAACATCAACACATGCTGATTAACAGAATATATTAAGCAGTGTATAAAACAATAGTCCTGAATTTTTTCTTTCTTGCCATTATTTGAACTTAGTGTTTTGAGTGGTTGCAGCAGCACATGAATTTTGCAGTGTTCCTCTAAAGCTGGCTTCGACTGGTGGGATTTTAATTTCCAGTAAATACTTCAGTTGTAAAAATTGGCCTTTTACTCCCAATTTCCCTGAACAATGCAATACTCAACAGAATCAATACCTGTGTATACACATCTGTTTATCACTCTCACTAAATTTCATGAATGTATCATGGGGAACAAAACACAAGATTTCTAAGTTCCAGCAGGAGATTAGATGTCCATGGTTTAAAACAAAATGTTACTGTCTTGTGACCCTGTTCACATTCTCATGGTGGGACAGCTCTCAGGGTGCTCTCAGAACACTTTTATGTGTGCCCCAGCAAGAGCCAAGCTGTTCTTCATTTTTTCCTCTTGGCTAACAACTCACCAAGATAACTTTTTTTTTGAGTAGAAATGGAAAAATGTCAGATCCGAACAGCTGAATAATAGCTGAAGCTACCCCCTGCCCTAGAAAATCATTTAAAGGTAATGGAAGTTACATCCAGTAATCCAATAGAGACATCTACCTGAGCTTATTGGCCTCAAAAAAAATTAAGATGATGTAGTTGTGCTGTGAGAAAGGGGAAAAGCCATTACATGCTACTTGGAGAAGTGAAATCTTGATTTCTGGAAGGAGGGATAGCATGTTCTGGTTAAAACTGAAGTATTTCACTGGACTCTCTCAGCTACCTGCAGAGGTTTTGTAGTGGCTGGGCACAGTGTGTGGAGGGGTGGGAAGGGTGTTTTCACAAGGATTCAGAAACCAGGTGGAACTTGGCATTGGGGTTTGCAGATACACGTATTAATTGAGTCAGCTAATGTGACTGGCAGTGAGTAACCCACTGGCACAATGCGTGTGCACATCCATTGCAAGAAGGTCATGTAAATCATTGCAACCTAATCCATAAAAATATAGGCTGTTTAACGGGATTTTTTTCTTTGGCACTTTTGCGAGGTTTAGAGAGGACAAGGAAGAGGAGAGTCATTCTGCATTGTCAGAGAGTTCAGCTGGGAGCCAGCCAAAACAGAGCATGGACACCCTGAAATACATTTTGCATGAGGACCATGGCAATGCAGATAGACTGCACAGTCTGATGTCCAACCCAAATTTCCAGCTGAAACTTTCCCAATAGCAGATTCTACTCCAGTCTTTCCCTTGCCAAAGCATACAGGCATGCATTGGCTCTCCATGTGAGGATGAACCTCTCCCAAAGCACAAAGGTCATTGCTCTTGGCTTTAGGCAGATCACCACCTGGTATGCAGGAGCCATCCCACCTGAGCCTTGCACGGAGCAGCAGGTGCATCCTGCACAGCGTGCTCCTTGCTAAGCCCCAAAATGCAATTTATGTCCTGCAGGTCATTCTGCAGCTTCTAGAGGGAGAAATTAATAGTAGTTAATGTTGGGGAGAATATTGTTGATGACCAAGAGGTTTTTGAAAGCCCACGCAGCAAAGTCTGTCTCCTCTAAGCAGTGGATATGAAGAGACCCTTAGATCCACTCTCATCCCAGAGCACCCAGCAGGAGTACTGGAATTGAGAGGGGCCAGAATGTGGCTGGGGAGCTGAGCTGGATGCAGAGTGCTGCTAAATTATTTAATGGCTTATGCACTGGCTCTGGATCAAAGATTGTTGCTGAACAGTAGGACAAACAAAGTGGTGGTGGTAATCATCCATAACGACTTAATTTTGCCTTGGATAGATAGTTGCCTCAGCGGTTTGTTATATCAACGTAAGCTGCTCAGTTATTGCTGTGCACCACATTATTCCAGGTATTCTCTGTAGTAAAATTTGGATTTCCAGTGCCATGACTATCATAGCAGGCAAATTAGGAAGGTGACTACTACAGTTATGATTTGCTCTGTGACTTTAAACAGGACAGCTGGATGTGATTATGTCTAAGGCACAACAGTACTGAGGTCAAGCAGTTATGGCATCATTAGGTCAGCCTTCAGCACTTAACTTTCCTTTATGGCTTTGAAAAGCCTCTCAGTTTCCATAATATTAGCACGAGCTTTCTATATATATATATATATATATTTATTTTTTTTTTTAGAGAATGAAAACTAAAAGATGAAATTGAAAATAGAGGCTATCAAGAAAGAGGTGGGTATATGAGCTGCAAAGCTGATGAAGCCCATGGGTCAGTACCCCGAGTCTCACCCTGGTGCTGCTCTCTCCCCTCTGCATCTCCTCACCCATCCCATTTTATCAATCCCCAATGCCTCCTTGCTGCTCCTGACAGAGAGCTGTGGCCCCTGTGGCACTGTGGATGTCCTGGCTGGCCGGCTGGTGTGTTTGCCGGTCAAACGTGGGTCATGCAGAGGAGACCCAGTGATCTCCTCTCTGTGGTGGCTTCTCTTTTCTACAAAATCATTTATTTATTTATTTATTTGCAGGAAGCACGTTGGAGATCAGCCTTTCTATTACATTCCTTGAAACTCCCCATGAGCTCCAAAGCCCCAGGTCAGACAGACAGAAGGATCGAACACAAATCAAGTTCCTTATGGAAATCTGGCTAAAAATCGGATCCAAGTAGAGAGCACAATCCAGAAGGGTTTTGTTTTTTGGTTTGTTGTTTTTGCTTTGTTTTATTTTCCTTTTTAATTGATTCACCTGCAGTAAATTAATAAGAAAAATATCAGGACTTGTATAACACAGGGAAAACTTTCCTGCAAGCATAGCTGTGCCTTGCTATCCAGGTGTTTGTGTGGCTATAGGTATGGGAAAATCTTTACTCATAGGTCTAGCTCCTGCAGGACAACTACTGTGAATATTACTGTTCATATTTTGAAATGTTTTCCAGATTGGCCATGTATCAGAAGGTGGAGGAGTGAATGTGTTATGAATGCAACACCGTAGAGCAGGGAAGTCTTGCAGCGAATAAAGGAAAATGCGTTTTCTTATCCACCTGTTGCAGCTCTGATATAATAATTTGGGACTGGAGCTTTCAGTTGTGCACAAGGAATGGCAGATACAAAAAATCAGGACTTTGGGGTTGTTGCTAGGCAGCAGATTTTTGCTTCCCTGCAAAAGCTGCCATGGCTGCTGGGTCTGCCCAGGCTGCGTGAGCAGGGGGCAGTGGGTGCTGGTGACGCCCAGCCCCACTTGCTTTCATTCGGGTGACATCCGTGGCCGAAAGAGAGCCTTGATTCTGAGGGCTGTTACGTTTAATCATCAATTCTGAGCTTTTCCACACACTTCATTTTTGAATTGTAAGTTTGAGTGATTCTAAAAAAAAAAAAAAAAAAAAGTAAATTACCGGTTATCGGTTATGTTGAACCACTGAACCTAGTGATGAAAAGAAAATCCCCTATGCCCATGCCCTGTTTTGTGTTCCTACTGCTGTGTTTCTGTTTCAATCTCTAGAAGGATCTGTGTTTCCAAACCTGTTGCAGTGCAACTCAAAAAAGCTGACTTTCAACATCAGACAAAGCACGGCTCTGTGTTAAAAACACACCATAAACAGAGATTTGTTTTATCTTCCCTTCAAACGGCGAGCGTGGGTATTATCTCACCAACTGGAAAGTTTTACGTGGTAGAATAATTACCAAGTTCACCTGCATGAAGGGTGGTTAGATTTAGAGTTGAGGCAAGTCAGCGGTGACTGAAATCAGTGGGAGCTGTGTAGTCTTCCTGTAAAATTAAAAGGCTTCCTTTTGCTTCGTCATAGATCTAGAGACTTGGAACTCTAACTTTTTAGGCTGTGTGCTTATTTAAATCCTGGCTATTGTGTTCTTACCCTGCGAGCACTGAATTTTTCCTTTGCTTCTAGCCTTCTGCATCCACTGTTAACAAGCAGTTTCTGATGTCTGTAATCACAGCAGTTAATGCGAACAGCTTTTCAGAAATAAATACTATCCCAAGTATTACAGAAAACTGAATGCTTCCATTATACAAAAGTAACATGAAAGGTCTGTATTAAATCTGGCATTACTGGCGTTACACCGAGTTCAGTTCTGTTGTACAAATTGTTTGGTGTCAAATTTGGCTCATGTGAACATCTTTATTTTATTTTATTTTATTTTTTATTTTTGTGCTTTGGAAACACAATTGGACTAGCATAAATGTGTTTTGCAATCTCTACTCTTGATGTCTTGACAAAAGCATCTGTACCCACAGCATCTACCAGTTCCTGAAGCTACCACTGTATTAAGAGTATTAACAGGAGAAAAAAAATCAATAAAAAAAATCCCCGCAGCAGGATATATATTGAGTCACAAAATGCATGCATAGCAGACAGTGCACAGGTTTTCTCTTACCCTCCTTACTGTTTCTTGTCTTAAAGTTATGCTTTCACAAAAGCAGATGAAAAGTAAGAAATATTGGATTACTTCTAGCTCCTATTATACATGAGCAGCGTTAGACAAATGCACACATTTTGTAATTGCTACCGGTTCTGAGTAACACTGGTAGAATTTTTATTTACTAAACTCATTTGTACCATTAAATTTTGTGTATGTTATGGCCTTTACATAAGTACACATCGCAACGCTAAAATAACTCTTAATAAATACACTTTTTGGCTGCAGCACTGCTTTTCCTTTGTTTGCTTATGCACAATATTTGTCATGTTTACAGTCACTGAAGAATTTTTTTGTCTGTCTTAAACATTCTTGTGCTTTCAGAAATTGACGTGGTCACTAAAATGGGGATGCATTAATAAAATGCTGTGAAGGAGACTTCAGGAGGGGTAGAGCACCGCTTCCATTAGCTCTTTAAGTATGAAATGTTTCTATTACTTGCATCTTTATTTTGACATAAGGCAAATAATGGTACAATAGATACTAATGAATCTCAGTGCAAGGTTCTGAACTAGGAATGGTATTCAGAATGCCTTTAAATTACAGAGATAAGTGTTATTTATTTATTTGTTTGTTTATTTATTGCTGCTTATGCCCAATCTCTCACTGTTTTTGCAAAATCCTCTTAGGAAATTGTGTCCAAGTTGCACAGAGTACCCATCTCCCAGAATCCCAGTTAAATATATGGACAATACTGCTTTTCTTTAGCAGTGCAGAGAGAGAATGGTGCACCAGTCATAACAGCAGGGAAGCCACGGAGCTTTAAGACCGCCCTTGCTTGGCTCATCAGCACTGGGGAGCTCAGCAACTCAATGCTTGTCCCAGCTTCTTCCTTCTACTCCTGTAGGAATAGGAACCTGTAATACTTATGGCATCTCTTCCATTTCTACAACAAAACGACTGAAGAAAAATTATGAAATAAATGGTTTTACTGTTACATGATAGTGCCCCTCATGATTCAACCCAATTCTCCATGCCTTAGATATCATGCCCTCTAATAGCCTGTCTTTGAGCCTCCCCATTCTTATTCCTACCGTATTTTATAAAAATCTCAGAAGTGCCTCCAGAAGAGAGCTCCAGCGCCGTGTTATTTAGACTAAAGAAATCAAATCTATGTCAGCTTAAATCTTCCTATGTACTTCCATTTGAGTTATGGCCTGAGTTATGTCCACCCAGCTGGGCTTCGGCAGGTTTGCTGAGTTAGTTGCTGTGTCCAAGAACTGAGATTTGTTAGCATAAGCTTATGCTGCCTAGAGAAACCTAGGAATGTGTTCCTCCCCATACCACTGGAAATTTAAACAAACAAATGAGCAAAACCCCAAACCCCAAGAAATAAACACAAGATGAAACAAAACTTGTGGAGGAGAAAGGTGAAAAGGAAAAATTAAGAATATTCCTAGTTAACTCTCTCTGTGTGCGGTTTTGTGTGACAGATATGCTGGGGAAGATTCCCCACTTTATTAAGCAAAGATAAAGAGTAATAGAAATGTGTAATGAAAACACAATATTTTTCTCTTATGCTTAGGTTTCAAGATGTGCTCTTTCTAGCCCCCTGATGAGCACCTTGCTTCTAATGGCATGGATAATGAGAGATTTACGACTTCTGGCTTTCTGATAGCAGACCAGAACTCATTTGTCCGTTCCGTGGCGGATCCTGTAATCATCTCTGCAGGCAGCCAGCTACAGCTTCAAGGTGTGCAAGCAGGGAGAGATAATTCAGTTAACAAATCTCATGATGCTGCTTGTAATAGAAGAAAATCTATCCTGACATCTTAAAAAAATATTTTTCTATTTTGTTTACATAATGAATCCTGTTCACACTGAAATGATTTCAGGCTGCGTTGCTTAGCCTGATTTGAAAATCTTCCCAGCAAAGCTGCCTTAAAATACTGTTATCTTTGTACAACTGTGTTCAAGCACTCTCTTTTGTGGATAGGTACTTGTTTATATTGGGTCTGACATTTTTCGCTGCAAGAAAGATTTCAAGAGAAGAGCTGGCAGCTGCTTTCTCTCCCTTTAAATCTATATTGCATTTGACCCCCATTGTAAGTAGGTGCCTGGTACTTGTAACAAGAGGTGCAGCAAAAATGCTGTAACAGGACTGATGTACTCTCCCTCTGCCATCCTCTCTTGATGGGTAAGTACAGTGTGGTTTCTAGCTGCGTTTGAGCTATCAGGATGACAACGTGTGCTCCTTAAGTACCTTAACTTAGAAAAAATTGCTGTCTGCTCTTACATGAAGGTAGCTGAATGTCAAACCCCGTGGAGATGAAAATCAGGTGTATTTTTATAAGAGCATAAGGAAGGTAAAATCTCTGTGTGGCTGTGGGGTCACCTTCCTGCCTGCCTGTGCCTGTGCCCCACCTTCACTGGGATGCTGCCATCAGACCATCATCAGTGTGACACATCACGTCCTTCTTGGACTGGAGATCACTTCTGAAGGCTTTGGATCCCTGAAGGCTTAGGATCCCTTCCACTTCTGAAGGCTTAGGATTCCTGAAGGAGTGCAAGACTGCGCCTGCGCCAAGGCCTTCTGGAGATGCATCATTGTCTCCACTAACAAGCAAACCCAACATTCTCCAGCAGATTCCCTATAAATAAGTTTAATATCAGCAGGAATTTAAGCACAGTGAGGGATTTTCAGCACTTGTCTCTCTACTTTTAGTACTGTGCTTGTGAACTTTAGCTTGGTTGTTCAGATTTATTTTAGAGTTGACAGTACTCTCTGCAGTTTTATGGTATTGTTTCTTTATGACACATGAAGAAGACCAGGAGAAGCGGATTTGGTTCTGGTGTTTATTCTGACTTGGCTTTCATCTTAGGCATATCTGTAATGTCTGGATGTTTTTTGGGGATGACTCACTTCAGATTTCCAAAAGTGAATTACGATCTCTTCCAGCCCTTACAGAGAGGGAAAGTAGTGAATCTTTAACGATGACACTCTGTTCCTCAAGACTTCCACAGGTATTTGAATTAGGTAACTCACAGGAAAAATTAAACAAATACGATGTTTTAAACAGAATTCAGTATAAATGAATTCCTCCAAGTTGGTTTTAATAGTATGGTTTAGCTGCACATAACTTAAAATAGGAATAATGCATAACAAGAGAAACAGGCTTTTAAAACACTTAAAGTTATGCCAAAGACATTGTGTTAACTGAGTGATTGCTCTTGGGCCTGTGCCTAAGCCAAGCCATCAATGTCCTCTAGCTCCCAGGCCCTGAGGGGGAAATTTGTGTGGTTTTAGACAGTGATGGCACCAGTCTGGGCACTGAAATGACCCCAGCAGCCATGGACCTGGAAGAGAGTCCAGTTCTCCTTGGAGGTCTTTTAGGTGATGGGCTAAGGATCAACAAAAAATGTCATTTTTTAGTGAAATGGAGAAATTCTCCCCTTCTCATACCGGTGTGTACGTTCTGCAATGCTGTTTTACAGTGTTTTGAGGGAAGTGCTGGAGGCTCCAGGAGTTCATTTTGAGGGGATGCTGGCGGCTCAGAGGGGATGTCAGATGTGGTCAACATGGGGCTTGGAGCAGAACAGAAGAGATCAGAAGCGCTGACATGCGTTTGAAATTTGTCAGCATATGAATAGTAAATGAATGAAACATGCAAGTTTCATGACAAAAACTGGAGAGGAGGACAGGGCGAGTGCTCTAAAGTCATTCCAGCTCTGCCTGGTGTCACTTTGGCTGCCACCAAAGGCCACCCCAGCACGGCAGTCTGCATGCTTCCAGCAAGGACCTGCAACACTGGTACAATAGAGTTACCACAGCTTGTTTGCATGTGAGTCTTGAGAACTGTACAAAACCTCGGTTGGTTACAAACCAGGCTGTCCCCTTGCATGCCAAATACAGTGCACTATTTTTCACCAGCACCCTCACCTTTGCAATTTATCTGTGCTTCAGCAAGCTGAGTTCTGAGTACATCTTTTCTGAATCATTATCCGAGCCGGCTGCCAGTTGGCCTGAGGCAGACATCCAGGCACTCGAGACTGGGAGAATCGGTTCCAGCTGCACTCTGTAATTAGGAAAACCCTGGTCTGCAGCCGGATGTCCAGATGCCTTGCCAAAGAGTGTATCATTTGGTTCAACAAACAGTATGGGGGGCGGGGGGCGGCGATGGTAAAGGGGGTGAAGATGCAGTAGGACAAAGTTCATAGGCCAGGAACTGCTCCTCCATTCCTCACCGCATCTCCAGTTCATTAGCTGGTGAGGTGGGTCACGGTGGGAAGGGAAGGGCTGGGGAGGTGAAGCAAATCCTCAGGATTTAACTCGGTGAGAAATAAGTTTCTTGTTCTCCCCACAGAGATAGAAAGTACTTTAAATGCCATTTCTTTCAAGCTTTTTCACCAAGGAAAGGCTGAACTTTGCATTTCATTGTGTAACAAGAGTTACAGTGCTGTGGGTTCTGTCAGCAATGAGAATCTGCACGAAAACTGCATGGGACACATCTCAGCTAAACCCTTGTGTTCTCTGAAGAGTTTTCATTCCAAACACAGATTCAAACTCTTTTTTTTTTTAAGGATTTTTCTTGTTCCAATGACATTAATTAACAAATCTGAAGCTTCCAAGATTATACTTAATAATGGGGAAGTTACCAGAGCTTTTCCCACCACTCTCATTTAATCTATTTCAGCAACCAGATTAAATGACTTGCCAAAAGTTTGAGTGTTTTTCAACAATAGGATTCCCATAGTAACATGAGAATGTCATTGAACAGGATAGGATACAAAATACAATGCAAAACTCCTTTCTGGATGATTTAGCAAAGAAAATACGTATTCCCTTCTCTTCTTCCCACCTCAGTTCTTCCTATATCTCCTGCTCCAGAAACAGCTACTTTTTAAAGTTAAATTATTAAGAATTAACTGAGCTGCTTCAAAAGGTCTGTGTGAAATCGGAAGGTCTTACCTATCGCTATCACAGGAGGTTACATTTTTAAGAATAATTTACAGATTATACATAATTTACCCTGTGGACTTTGACAACTTGTTCTTGCTTGACCCTGCGGTATTCAGTAATTTCTCTTGTGCTGAAAATACATTTGAATGAAACTCATGAAAGACCATCTGGCAAAACATCTTTCTAGGTCTGATTTATCTCAAGCCAGAATTTGGGATTTCTTTGCACGCTTCTTGACATTCACAAGTTGATGTTCTCCTGTTGTAGCTTCTCAGCTCGACCTGAGACAACTGTGGTTTTCTTACTGTAAACTATTTGAGGAAAATGTTGATAGTAAAGTTTCTACCTTAATTATATCTGCTTTGTTTGTGAAACTTCTGGATTTCTCGAGGTCTTGCCTCAACTCAATCCAATGATTTCATCTTTATTTCTCTGCAAGTTATTTCCTATTCAGTTGTTTAAAAAAGTAGGAAAGACACCATATGCGGCACGTTTTCGTTGTAGAAGTATTCACATGCAATTCAGCAGGATCTTGATACGCTGACAATGCCTTTCCATGGAGCCCACCCAGCAGTTACCACTCTCTGCTCCTTGTGGACATGGGTGGAATTTGCCCCTTCAGGACCCATCTTTCTGGTCCTTCCCTGAAGGAGCAGCACCTCCTTTTTGCTGTGCATCACAACAATGAGGAGCAGGCTCCAAGGGCGTCTTACATGGTTTGTGCCAGCAGGTACCATGATCCAGTGCTAGGTCATGTTCACTGCATTTTCACTGATTTCAACTGTGCGTTATTTCTTAGCCAAAAAACGTGCAGTAGGCCTTCCATTCCAGCTATGATCTGGATTCTTTTATTCCCATACTGTAGCTAACGAGTCCAGATGTTTTCTCTGTTGCTTAGGATTTTCTGTTGCTCGATGACAAGAAGAAACATTTTATTATTATTATTATTTTTATTTTTATTTTCATACCAGCTATGTATACACACAGTGGCACTGGTGTCTCAGAGCTGTGCCAGCAAAGTATTAAAGTATACTTTATTAAAGCACAAAGTTCATCAACCTGTTAGTGTTTTGTGATTACTGTCTCAAGGTGGGACTCAAGGAAACCAGTTGGTGGAGGATAGACCGGACACTTTCCCCCTCTTTCCCTTCTATTCTTTATCTGTATGCAAAGTGATGCATAAAGCCTGCTGTGGTGGGCATGGTTTAATGGGCACTTTTTTAAAGGGGAACTGATTTATATTTATTTTTTAATGTATTGTTACATACAAACTGAAATTCTGTTTGCTAAAAAAAAAATTTAAAAAAACAAACTTTTGTGGCTGACAAACTGCGTTAAAGAAGAGGAAAAATAAAATTTACCAGTAGTGTGACTTGTTGATATAAAGAAATAGCTAGTAATGTCAAGAGATTTCCATCCATATAGAGAATTTATGAAATAGAAAGTAACGGTTTCTAGCATAAGTACTGACAGCAAACGTAATACATCATTACAGTGTCCTAGACTCTCTGTTATATGACAATTAGTTCTTTGTAAAAGGCTGTAGCAAAGTTAACCCTTACAGGAAACAAAAGGTGATCACAAAGTTAGAGGCTGATGTAATGATGTAAGAGGTATAACTGGAGATGCTATGTAGCTTGTGAATATGATTGAAAATTACTATAGTTGTTTAAATGTGACTTAGTCCAAATGAAATGGATCTCATAGCATCCAGTTCATTAATGTGCTCATTTGTGCTCTTGGGTTCTGCAAACCACACAAAAGTGAAATTTGTTGAAGCCCTTGTTTTGCATCTCCCCTAATTACTCCAGACACATGCCTAAAGCCAGGTAAACAAGTAGCAGAGAGATTCAAGCTGTGATCAGCCCTGAACAGACTGCAAGACTGTCCCCAAACACCTCTTCACAACAGGATCCCAGCAGTGTTTCAAGCTCCTCTCCTGGGAAGGAGGAGAAATGCAATCCCTCCTGTAACCAGCTCCCAGGGCAATCGGATCACTTACCAGAGCCTTTTCCCTCCTGCCTGTGCTTGGTTTGAAACCACACTTTATCACTCATCTCCTCCAGGACGCTGATGATAACGTTTCTTTCCCTGCATTTGTTTCCCAGGAGCAGCACAAAAGCAGTGGGGCAGTAACAGGACATGCACGGGCCTCCAGCAGGAGAGTGCTGCAGAGAGAAAATCAAGCTCCGTGGAGGTATGGTAAATAAGTAATGGGTAGATAATGGTCAGCAGAATGCATTTGAGTTTAAAAACAGTCACCGGTGGCTGAGCAGTGTGTTTGGACTTGGTTTTGTTTAACTGGACTCAGCTTAGGCAGCCAAAAAGCCTAATAAAATGATGTTTAGGAGGCTGCAGTTCTGTGTGCTCTTGGAGAGGAAAAGAGATGCTTGTTTTGTGGGGGGAAAAAGGTTGTTAAAAACCTCTCAGGAGACTAAATTAAGTGGTATCCCAAGTATCAGTACACTGTCTCAGATGTTCTCTAGATAAAGCCTGGGGTTTTCAGTTCACCACAATTACTCGGTGTTAGTGCATATTTTTTTCACAAGATGCAGTGAGGCTTGAAAGCTCCCAGTGAGCATAGGACAGCTGGTCAAACCTTAAAGATTCATTTCTTTGCCAAAGGCTGGGAGAAGGGAATAGTATGTATACTCAAGCAGAAGTGAGTTATCTAATATTTGAATTTGAAGCTAATAGAGAACATTTTTGACATGCCTTTGGACTTTTGCAAGACGTTTCCAACTGTACAGCCCTTAACAAAAGAAAAAAAAAAATCCTAAATCAAATACTGCAGCAAGAGTTGCATCCACAGAATGAAGTATTTCAAGGAACATTCTTCTTCTGTGACCTGTAAAAATCTCAGGGAAGTCAAGAGCTTTGGAAGCTATGCAAAGATCTTAAACCTGTAGGTAGAAGTAAATGCAGTGCTTCAAATATAAGGCAAATGTTGTTACAAGCCATGAAAGAAACAAAGAAGGAAGAAAATGCTTTCCCTAGGGCTGTGAAATTATTGAATTGTCAAAACCACAGGCAGCTGGTTTAAAGAGTTGATAAAATTTACCTGACGTTTCACCTCATTAATAAACTCTTAATCTAACTCTACATATTTGGGTTCCCAAATCAGCCTTCCCCAGAGCTACAAAGGAGACATTATTCTGTGTTATTTCCCCACATGGGGGACAGGAGCTCAGAAATGGTTTTCCTCTTGGGCTTCAGTGCAGGGTGAAATACTTGTTAAGCACTGGCATTGATTAGCAGATGATGTAGATGCTCAGATATGATCTGAGATGAATGCACAATAAGCAGGAGTAGTCCAGGCTAGCAAATGGCACCTAAACCTCGAACAAACTTGAATGAGCTTTCATTATGGAGCAAATCCTCAGATTTTGAATGACAATTCAGTGGTGTTTATTATTATTATTATTATTATTATATTTTATTTATCTATTTGTTTATTTATTTCTGTCAGGATCGGGAGATCTAGGAATGTTGGTCAGGAGCAATCTAATGAGCCAATTTACAGCACTGAAGAGATGCTTTATTGCATGTGACCTATATGACCAGCTTTGTGCATGATAATGGTAGGAGATTTTAAGCTCAGGTTTGCTCTCTGTTGGATAGCTTTAACATACAAGCACCCCTTTTGTCACATGAAGTGAAGTAATGTATGGTCTATCAAGGTGTTTACTGTCATGTTCAGAGACATGGACTTGGGCCACTGTCAGTCAAACTTGGGCATATGTGGTTTTACAGTTAATAGGTGCCAACAAGTAATGACAAGCAAGAAGGAACTGATGAATTAAAATAGCACTTGTAGCACTTGTAGGAAATTATATCACTTTTGTGAAGGGACCACAAAGAAGTTTTTCCATGCTTTTAACTGGTGAGGTTGTAGAGCAGCCATGAACCCAATTCCCATGTGCTCTCTCCAGCACATGATGACACACGTGGACCTTTTTAATTCACCTATATATATATATTTTTACATTGGATGAGGCTTTTTGTGAAACATCCCAGACAATCCCAGAGCTGATTTCAAGAGTGTGTATTTTAAAAATGAGGGGAGATAAAAGCTAATATGAATAGAAAGTTAACAAGATATTTTGAACAATGGTAATATATGGTAAATGAGAAATAATTCGATATGTTATGATAGAATACGTTGATAATTTGGATCTTTTCATTTGCAGGAACCTCTGTCATCAACAAGTACAAAATTTTTTTCACCAATAGTCATTTCACAGATGACTGATGAGAATAAATCAAAAGAAAATTGGTCTGCTTTGCTGATGCAGTCTGCGATCCCACAGCCCAGTGCTTATCATCTGAAGCAATCTTTGGCTAACCATGATTTGGTCAACATTAACAGTGCCTTTATGGTACTTCCTAGCAGATTAGAAATTCAGGCATCTTTAGATGACACCACCTCTTCACTGGACTCTCCCACCACAAATGAAAAACAATGTCAGAACCAGTGGAAAGGGTTTGCCTCCATAACTATTACAGCCAGACGTGTCTCTGCGGGCTCCAGTGACCCAACATGGAGATCCAGGGCTGTGCCAGCTCCCCATGCTGCATCCCCCACATTGAGCAAGGTCCCTGACTTCCACCACTGGCCTCCTCCTGGCCAAGCAAACCAAAATGTCACTCCATCAAAGGCTTCTGAATGTTGCTCAAAATCAGGTGAGGAGCTGCGTGAGAGGTTTTCCAACCACAGAAACAAGGAGAAGGGTCTTCAAAGCAGCGATGGGAGAGAGAAAGTACTGCCTTCGTTCGTCTCATCTGTCCACCTTCAGGTTTCTCAGCAGTGTCCAAATACTATCTATTACGTAGACAAGTCACTCAATGTGTGCCTTGTCCAGCCTCAAATTAAATGCCAAAAAATGCATAGATCAACATTGTCCTTCAATATAAACTGTAGTTCGTCTAGATTAACAGCAGATGGAGTAGATGGCATAGCTAATGGAGAGCCAATAGAGGAGATACTTCAGTCAAAGCTCCTAAGAGAAAACAAGGCTCCACTCAGAACAAACTGGAGTGCAGGTTTAACAGAAAAACATGCAATTAATAAACAGACAACAAATGAAGGCTATTTGGGTACTAACTACCCTTTGAAAAGTGTCTGTGCCTCTGAACTTCAAGCGTTTGATATACCCAAAGGACCTAATACCATAACAACAAAGCAACATGACGATAAGCAGTCTGGCAGCTATCACACTACATTTTCTTTCCATCTTCCTAATTCAAGTGATGAGACAGGTAAGTAATTTCTATAAACCTCAGTCCTGTGGAGCAGAGGTTCAGGCTGGAACAGACCCACCACAATGATTTTACGTGAGCAGATAACAGTAATCTGCTTCTGCAAAGGCATGCTGAGTCAGAGCACAGCCCAGACATTTTCAGTTCTGGGACTACTATGAATATATTTGCCATGCTAGTGATGCATGCTGTTCACCAGATGACAGAGAAAACTCTGCCTGTGTTTTCAGCATGAAACCTCTATTTTAACTATTTATAAGTGTAATTTATTTATTTTTCTCTCAGCAACATGCAAGCGCTTAGCCCCCAAAATAATTGTCTTTCTTTCTGGAAGGGCTGAATTTCAAGATGTGAGATTAAGAATGAGGTTTCTGTACTGAACTTGGTTTTGTGCTCCTTACAACTCAAAATGATACTGCTTTTGGATTTTGTTATTTAGAAGGCCATAGTAATAAGCCTAGGTGTTTGTAAGTGATGGCTTCAGGTAAATGTTTTGCAAATCTTTAACACCTTTGTTCCAAATATCTCCAAGCATTTTGCAAACATAACATTTTCTTCGCAATGTTGCTCTCAGGAAAGGGAAAGATACCGTGAGGATTGCTTTGTGCCCAGAGTGGTATAGCTTCTGCTGCACTGGACTGCAGCAGCTATTTTACAGTGCACTTGAATAACCACAGCTGAGTTTATTGACTCACCAGAAAGGGAGCATGGATGGGAAGAATGTCAATGAGTCTGCTTTTTACCAAAGGCACTAAGGTTGAAACTTACCTCCTGTGTATCCTGCGACCTTGGGCTACAATTAATTGCAATTACCTTGTACTTACACATCCTTTTTCATCTAAGGGCCAGTATGTGAGCATAAGCTATCTCCTAAATTTCATTTGTACCCACATCTCACCACTTTATAAATGGAAAAAAAAAAAAAAAAAAAAAAAAGAGAGAGAAAGATGAGGAGTTGCATGCTGTCTTACGGGCTGGAGCCAGTTATAAAACCTGGGCCCTGCAATTCCTTTTCACCTTGCTTTTGCTTTTACTTCTGCACTTGCTGCTCTTGCAATTATCAATAAACAAATAGAGAGAAGACGCTGCTATATTCAGAGGTCTCCTGTATTAACCCTACAGAAAATTATCAGCAAGGTCTTCGATCAAGAAACTTCATTGCATAGCAGCCTAATTTAAAGTAACTATGCTCTTCTGAAGTTTTCACAGGCAGTACTATGTATTCAAGGCTTTTTTCAGCAGCACCCAAGGTCTCCCTGTGATACATCACAGAAACAAGGATTAGAATAATACTGAGATTTGTCATGGTCTTGGTTATACAGTGGTCACTGTAAAAGGATCACTTTTACTAGAAGTAACTAGAAAGTGAAATAGAAGATTGTTTGTGGTTCTCCAGTTTTACTGAAAAAAGGAAATAAGTGAGGTAACTGGCTGAGAAATACAGGTTTTTGAAAAACGACTTCCACCTTTTGTGTACACAAGAATACAGGTGTAAATAAATATGGGAAGTGTTACCTTCTTAACTGCTTCCACCATTTGTGTAAGCAATAATGTAGAATGTAAAGATATATGCTTCTCTTGATCAGACCTTTTGTAGTATATAAGAAGGTATTTATCAGCTTACTACAACTTTCCTGTGTGAAATTTGTATAAACAGCCAGTATAATGCTTCAAAAGAACAGCCTTTCTCACCAGGATTCCCAAAGTAATGAGCTCTTGCATAGCTGTCAGCCATTAAATGTGACAGATCATGAGAAACCCAGTTAAATTCATGAGACATCCACACTGCACATTAAAATGAAAGGCATTTGGTACAATTTTAACCTGGGAGAAAATGAAAAACTGAGTTCTCCTTAGTTTGAAAAACGAATGAAGTGAGAGAGGGATCTATTAGGTCCAATCTTCCTTTCTGGTGCAAATCTGGTATGCTCCTACAGATTATTTTTATTTTATTTTTATTTTTATTTTATTTATTCTAGACTAGTTCTAATTATCTAAAAACATAAAAGCTGTAATGGGACACTTACCTTCCTGCTTTGTGCTTTGGCATTTCTGTGTATACAGCTCAAAACTGCAAGACCTGTATAGCATGATGCTGCTTTACCAGCACAGCAAAGTGACACCTGCCCCATCAGCAAAGTCCCTCATACCACTACAGACTCCCAGGTACTTTTTAGGCACTTTTTCCTCCAACATTTACTAGTTCAAATCCATTCATGTTAAGGTCCGCTATATGTTTATGCAATTAAGTGTCTGTGAAATGGAATGTTTAAGAAGAAGGAAGAACTAGCAAGGAAGAGGCAGCAAATAACTTTTGACACCATGTTAATACTTTAATGTAATTATCTTACGGATGAAGGAACTGCAGAGAGCTCTTTGTCCGTCACATTTCTGATGACCCAGAAAGTTTGAGTTTATATTAGTTTGCAGCTGTAGGCAATAGCTTCCTGCCAGCAGAAATTCAAGTGGTAATAATATCACCATGGCCAAAAAATAGAAAAATAGACTTTTCTGTATGAAATCTGTCAGTGTTTCTAGGATGTATAGGCTGACTTATTAGTACTTGAAGAGGAATGAGCACCCACATACTTTGGTTTCACAGGGGGTCAGCTTTGCTGTTTCCTATGGGGCTGGTTGTAGAGGCTCTCTTTGGAGTGCCTTTTCCTAATTTTTCATGTGACTTCACTAAAGTAATGACAACTCTCCTTACAGTATTACTCATACTATTTCATGTTGCAATCCAAATGTTCAAGACTTGGCTTTACATGGACCTGGATAACCTAACCTAAAGCCCTTCTTTCAGCAGGAGGTTGGGCCAGATAATCTCCAGAGGTATATATTTCCACATCTTACCACATATCAGGATATTTTAGGCACATTATGAAATGTAAATCCTGGGCTCTGCTCATGGTTGGTAATTATACCTAGAAATCCAAAACTCTCAGCCTTAGTTAGCATTCAAAGCCATGCCTTGTGTTATATCATCCCAAGGATGGATTATAACTTTGTGACTTCATCACTATGGACCGTGTCATCTACTGGCTCCACTGCTTTTGGTGCTTCACCTCCGTTATCCAGCAAGAAATTGGACTTTAAGTGCTGGAAAATCCAGGTTGCGTGTGAAGTCAGTCTTCAGCTGTGGGAGGGCATAGAGATGTAGGAGGTAATTGCATTCATTTTAAATGAGTGGTCAGCACCTAAATCCTGTGGGCAGCTTGAGAAGCATGTGTGACCACTAACGAGAAATGTCCCCACTGCAAGCCACAGGAGCCCCCTCAGAGAGATAGAGCCAAACATAAGCATAGGCCAGGCTCCACGAGGACCTTGTCACAGGCAGGCGATGTGGATCACCTGGCCTTCAATCACTACTTCTAACAAGCTGTCAGAACTTGTTAACACTGCTTTTAAGTCAATGCAGCAATTTCCTTTACTGTCTGTAGCTAATGTCGCATAAATATAAGGTAAGTTAAAAATGAAAAGATGGTCTTGTTTCTGTTGAAGACAGGAGCATTTTTAATCTTAATTTCTCACCTACCCTTCATGAAGAATATATTCCACATGAATATCTATTTTTTCTATCCATCTTTTATGATATATTACCTACTTGATGCTGTGCTGAATTATTAAAAAGGAGCAAGGAGAAGGAAGAGGGGCACGTTTACATTCATTTTAACCTCTTGATTAGACAAAATCATCAGTCTTATAAATCTTACATAGCCAACATCTGAATTTATCTGTTCAAGCTCAGATCATCATAAACGTCCTGATGCCTGAGCACCTTCACAGACCTCAGCTTTGTTATAAACAAAGTTTTATTATAGATGATTTCTGCTAGCACTTCAACTCTTATAGTGTCTACACCTATGTTTTATTTTTGTTGACGTGCCCAGAACTGCCAGGTAGTGTTATTGAGGAAAAATAGCTGTGATGGAGAGAAATTTAAATCCAGTTGAGGTGGTGGGTGCTGCACGGGCTGTCAAAGCCTATGCTCAGCTGTGGAGAGCATGGAGGATGCAGCGCTCACCGTGCTGGTGAGATAGCTGAAGGTGGGGAATGAGGATTATGATGTGCTCGTGAGTCAGCGTTTGGAGGTGAATGTGATGCAATGGGGGCGATTGTGACTGCAGGCGGGGGTGGCAGCACATGCTGGGTACGGGGGAGTCTCGGGGGAGCTGCACTGCCAGCACCCCTTCTCCTGTAGAATTCAGGAATGGAGAATAAATAGCAGTGGCCGGCAGTGCTCAGGAAGGGGAAAGTACATTTAAATCAGTGAACAAGACAGAAGAGCGAGCTAGTAGCGTAGTTGCTTATATTCTTTCCCCAAAGAGAACATCAGGTAACTTGAAAGCATAATTTACTTAATTAAAGCAATACAAGACAGTTTACAGAGAAAACTGAGGTGGTATCTGGTATTTCTGGGTGTTGAAGGACCTGGATGATTATAGACTTCTCTTTCCTCTTAAACAGGAGTTTCATAACAAGTACTGAATCTAGCAGGATGTTTGCTAAGGAGGAAGTAACTAAATTTTAATTCGTTTCAAGAGTTTTCTTTTTTCTTTTTTCTTTTTTTTAATATAGTGTTCATATCTGATATATATGTATTGATACTTATATTGGAGTAAAATCAAAACAGTGGGTGCTGTGGGATTTCCATATGCTGCTATCTGCAAAACAGAATGTTTTAGTTTTAAAACTGTATTGAAAGCTTCTGGTATTTGAGACTTTTGTATATCAGGCAAATATTTGGAGGTCACCTTTAAACTAATATATACTCATGGTAATCAGTAGGAAGTCTTTGAAGAGTATTAGTAGTGTTTACTTTTGACTATTAAATAGCAGTTGAAATGTTGCAAAGAATGAATGTGGCCTACCTGATGTTCTCACCTGACCTTCTGTTTATGGGAAGTCACCACATAATAGCCTAGAATTCAAGATTAGTGCATGCTCGTCTGTATATATGTACACATATATATGTATTATATATAAACAAGATATAATTAGAAGAAAGTTGTTCCTTACAGTATGGAATTTATTGTATAGAAACTTGAGTACCTACAGCTGATGCTAATTAACTCTCCAGCCTGAGAATATGTACAGCAGTAGTGATGGCGAAGACAGGAGAAATGTGAAATATGTCACAGAAGATTTTACTTTAGCATGCACCTGCTAAACATGAGGAGTCAGATCTTTGGCTGATGCCAACCAATAGAAATATCTGCTTTTAGAGGAGCTACACTGATTTACATCAGCCGAGAATCTGGCCAGGGACATTACTGACTTGGCATTATGGACATAGCAGCTGGTGCTGACTTGTTAAGAACAAAGCACCACATGCCAAAAAGCCTATTAGAAGGGTCTCCTTTGATGTTTCACTTCATCTGGTATAAATTTAAAATTGAGGAGGTTGTCAATTTTCTTTAGTCTAGACGTTTTGTGTCATTGGATCTTTGTCACGCTGCAATATGACCTTCATGTACTGTATCAGACGCTGAGAAGTTGAGGAGTCAGTCCTTATAGATGTTGAAAACTCAGTGAGGAATTGCAGCCCTCGGTTTTGAGTGACTCTAGAAGATGCTGTTGCCCTTCAACGCAGACCCCATCCTGTGTGATGGGCAATAGCCCATCTTGGAGCTTTTTATTCCCTATGTAGAAGATGTCCCCTGTTCTCAGGAGGGCCTTTTCACTTCTACAGAGTGAACTCTTGAGTTTTGGCCCTTGTTTCAAACACTGACTGCCAGTTGCCCCATCCTCTGGTGTGACAAAGGGAGGGGTGAGGAGGCTCACTGGGTCTAAGAGGAAAAACAAGAGAGCAGTGATCCTTCTTACTCCATTTGTTTAGATATCACAGTGATCCTGGGTGTGATTAGAGCACTCATAGTTTTCTTTGTGGTAAATTCTTTAAGAATTTCTCTGCATTTTCAGGCAACAAGCAGTCATGGACCTTTGGGGTTGGTTATTATATGTCCATAATGATATTATGGACAGCAGTTCCAGAAATGAACCTGCTGAGTTAGTATTATTTTCCCCAAGACAATCATTTTCTGCTGAAGGCCCAAAACCCTCCTGGTTTTGGTATGTGTAAGTTAAGGATTTGATTTTTCTATTGTTTTCTTTTACCAACTGCCACAGTTGGTAAAAACGTGAGACAATTTGAAGTGAAGGGCTATGTGTTTTCAGTGACTGCATTATGCCACTAGAGTAAAGGGCCTAATTTTCCCCTTCTTCATACTCAGTTTAGTGTAGCAGCAACTCTTCTGCAGTCTGCAAAATGAATACTTGGCTCAGTCTGGCTGTGGTAAATTATCAGAAAGGGCTGAACAGCTAGGTGTCTTTGACATGATGAGAATACCAAGTGGTCGGTGCATTTCTCACTCTGCAAATCACCATTTAAATGCTTTAAATGAGCCTGATATATTTTTTTTTAAAGTCACACTGCATCAGATTACTTCTTGAATCACTACAATAGCACGCGATAGCTTCTAAGATGACATCCTTAAAATGCAAGCATGGACATCCAACTCTGAAATTTTGTTATGCAGGTGTTACAGAGAACATCTCATAAGTACAGCAGCAAATTCTGAAGTTTTTTTCAATAGCCATTCATCTGATTGTTAATAATATGAACAGAGATCCTCTCTGTCTAAGGACCAGTTGCCTGGGAGTCCTTGGTTTGTTAAAGACACAGCTTTGGTGTAGCACGGCCAAAAGGCATGACAAGAAAAAAGATGCTTCAAGGTAGGACTCTAAAATCTAAGGTCGTTTTGTGTCAGTGAGAAAATAATCAGGTGCTTGACCAACCTCCAAACTATAAAAGGTTTCAGGAGCTGGATTCAGTGATTGTTGTGGGTCCCTTCCAACTCAGTATATTCTATGATTCTATTAAAGGTTTAATGAAAAAGGAATATTTTTCCTTTTATGCTGTCCCAGCACATAGGAAGCAAAGGGGAAAAATGCTAACAAAATATACAAATGCTATTCTTGACCAGCTGGGTGTTGGTAATGCACTGGTGCAGGCAGCAGAATCAAATAATGTGGGTGGATTATTTCCCAACCACTGAAATATTCTGCAGCAATCGCACACTCTCATGAGTCAGAGTGTAAGATGATCTCCTGCAGGTGCCAGGCAGGAGTGTTTCCTTTTGGCTGCTGTAGTCATTACAAATTACGCTCTTGTTCCACCAAGCCTCTCCATGCGCCGTAGGAATCAGTGCATCACATCCTGTCCTAAACACCACATCACTAGGTATTAGCTCCATATTTAAACTGGCATCCAATTATTTAACACCGAGAGGGAAGATCGATGAATTATTTGCAAAATGTTTAGAGAAAATAAATTGGAAGTCGCCACAAAGAGACTTATTGCTAGGTGCCGTTGATTAAGCGCATTATGGGGTTGTTTGCTCTGAAGCCAAGGGTTGGACTACACTCTAATTTTGCCAACAGCCTTCTGTAAACAAGCTGCTTCTTGACATCAAGAAGCTCTTCTGACTTTGGACTGATTATAGGTTTGAAGCTTAATAGCCCTTAGGTACACTTGATAAGCTTTCCCTTTTAAATGATTACAAGTTTCTACAGTCCAATACTAGCTTTTACAAAAAAAGACAGCATCTTCCTTCTTAGAAATGTGTCCACAGCTGTCATCATCATTTTAAAATCCAAAGAAAATAACTAGAAAAAAACAACAACAACAAAATTAGTGATATTTTTTTAATCTAGACTTTTACCTTGAGGTGTTCTTGATATAGCTGAGATAATGAAGCCTCATCCTTGCTGGGCAGGGTTGTTTGAAGAAGCATTAACACAGGTACAATGACATCTTCACCAGGAGTAACAGTGTGACTGATTCTCTTTGGTTCAGCTTTCAAAGTGCTTCACCTTTCAGTCATGACAGTTCCAGAACTGGAGCTGAGGACGTGGCCAAACACTGTTTTTCAGGATCCAGCCTCAGCTCTCCATTAAAAATAAACCTTGTTAAGTATTACATTTTGATTAGGGAGCACAGGCAGAGCTACATTTTTGTTATTTTTTTTTTGCAACACAGAAAGTTTCCATGGATGTTAATGCTGAACAGTCCTGACACTGCCTCTTGCAAACGAGCCATTTGACAAACATCAAAAGGCAGTTTGGGGCATAGGTCTCACTGCTGATCAGCAGAAATTTTAGTAAAAATGTCTGAATTTTGTAGCCTTCCTTGCTGACTGTAGCTTGTTGACTGATTAAAAGCAATGTCCTTTCCTCAGCTGTGATCTGAACGATAAATTATCCTTCCTATCTTCCATGCCTTGACAGACACTGAAATAACTAATAATATTGTCGCTGCTCTCAGTGTTTCCATTTTTCTGTGTTACCAGCCTGTTGAGATGATGCAGTCTGTTTACTTATAAGACCGTATGGCTTAGCAATGGTAATGCTGGATGCATGATAGGAATTGAGTCATCAGTCTTTGTCATCAGTAGGCTGCAGCCTTGGTTTGGATTTTGGATCACTGTTCATACAACCTATGCCTACACAGGCCTGGGTCTAAATCTCCAAAGCGGTAGAATTTTCTTACATTTAAGGTATATTAATTGCTGACCCTGTCTGCTTGAGGTATTGACATTGTCAGATTCCATTACAGAGGTCTGGGAGAGCTCAGCAGCCCAGGGCACGGGGCTTTTATTAATAGAAAAGAGAGGAAAAAAAAAAAAAAAAGGAAAAAGTAGTTGGTGTATGATGTATAATGTTGAGCCTTCCTAAAGTGGAGATGCTTGATCTCATTAAAGACACACAGAGAATCATCACTGTGTGTCTCCTTCCCCAGCCACGTCTTGTCAGGCTTACTTGGTGGTCATGGAGGATTTGTGGTGCTGTGCATCTGCTAAGATGAGCTTTGGCCATTTCAGAGAAGCATTTTGTCATGAATTGTCAAAAACCCACAGTGAAATATGAGGAAGAGAGTTATATGAAAGAATGAAAAGCTGCTTTATCCCGATGTAAAGTGAAAAAGGAAAAAAAAAAAAAAAAAAAAAAAAAAAAAAAAAAAAAAAAAAAGTAGTAACAATGGAAAAGTGTATGTTTGCCTGAATTGACAATGTTTCAAGGAAAGGCAAGCTTAACCTGCTCTAATACAAGGTCACTTCCTGTTAGCAAAACCCCCTGAAGGGAGGGGAGGAAAATGTAAAAAGATACTTTACTGTAAAACAATATGCTCATTTTACTCAGAGATCAAGGATTCTTTGACAAAAAAAAAAAAAACTTTTGAAAATCTAGTCTTGGTTTTACAGAATACTTTATTTTTAACTCCTCCAACGTCACGTGATTTTCTCCAAGTCATTCTTTAAGAATTGAACTGTTGTCTTTTTGGTTCTTGCACAGAGGCAAAAATGACTTCTCTCCAGATTCAATTATGATTTTGTTCCTTAACTTTTTCTCTTGTAGGCAGCTGAGCTTTTACAACTCAGATACCTATTCACTGAATTTTACTGACAGCGTCGTTCTACTTTCCCTTTCTTCGATTTTTGTTCTGTTGCATCTCCCACAGCATTGCACTTGCATATCTTTGTTCATTAGTTTTAAAGTCTTTCTTCAGCTCGGATAATAGAAAAAACATATATTACTAGTCATCCAGTTGCAATTCTAGCTATACTCAGAGGGGTATATATATTTCCAGTTTGCTGCGTGGGGATTTATATATATATGATTCCAGATAGTCTTAATGAGAGTAACAGCCCTAATTCCCCACACGGCATATTAAAAACGGATCCTGAATGTACAGAGTGAAACTCTGTGATCTTACCTTTCAGTACCTTTTTTTTTTTTTTTTTTTTTTTTTGGGGTGAATATAATTTGCATCTGCATTTGTTAGTTAAGGTAATTGACAGCTGCTTTGAGGATGAGAGAGTTGGCCTTCGGAGCCCATGTCTGTGTTGCTTTGCTGTGTTTTCCTGGGGATTGACTGCACCTGGGTGTATCTTTTGAATTGAAAGGTTAATTCAAGAGGGAGTGAGAGGAAAGATTTTACCAAATTGGCTCTGTTATTATTCTGATTGCCTTCAATGTCAGACAAGAACAAGGTGCACGTTTTCTTATTACCTTAATTAATTACAAAAAAAAAAAAAAAAAAACACTACCACCACTAACAAAAAACCCTATTGTGTATCTAATAATTGATCTAATGACTAAGATTTAGTTATAATACTAATTCAAGATCTAAGGTAGACAATATTCATGTAGAAATGGTGCAGTGTTCTTATAGCAGAATTTCTTAAGATTTTTTTTTTATTTATTCTTAGACAACCTTGTGTTACGATAAAATACTAAGAAACAGCCACCACCTTTGTGTAATTTTGTATCACATTGTATGTATAATATATATTATATATATCACATTCATACCTGCATTTTGTTTCTCTCCTAATGATATGTCTTCGCAGGGAATCCCCAGACCTCATGGGCAGAATGCTCCTGGTGGCATTTCCCTTAGTAGAGAAAGGGCACAGTGTGGAAGGGAAGGCTGTCTCCACTTGCACTATATATAAGAAAGTTCCTGGGGCTTAATTTCTCTATTGCTGAGGGTTACTGTACTTACACTCAGCAGCCAATATTCACAACTACCTGGTCTGGTAGTTAGGAGGATAAGTACTCCAGGCACACTCCTTTGCCCATTTTTTTTTCCTCCATGTTTTTTTGACCCATGTTTTCAGATGTTACAGAGGAGTGGTGGCCAAGAGATGACTTCTCTACCAGCTCTTGTCCCCAGTATTTTTTCTTCCACCTTTCAGCCTGTTCTCACCCCCCTGATGATAGTTTTGGATGCTGGTGCCTAGCAGTAGCAAATAGCCGGTACTGGGAACGCAGCGGTGGATGTTGAGCAGTCTGACAGTCTCAGTGAAGAAGCTGTTTGGCTTCACAACACATGCATTTGTTGTGCAGACCATTTCTAGATATGGAGGCAAATGATCTCCTACTGCAGTGCTGCTTTGGATGAGCAGGAACTCTCCTACTTCCCACTTTCTTTTCGTCTCCTCTCTGCTGGCCAATAAACTATTTTAATTTAAAAGATGATTTAAAGAGATAATCTGTTTTCCATTCAAGTTCTTTCTGTGGCTGAGCTGCCCTCCTTCCTCCCACCCCCCTAATTCTAGTGTCTTGGCTGCCTTTGTGAAAAGACTTCCTTCTCTGCTGCTCTGCAGTTACTTAATGCTACCTGCTGCTTTCTTCATCTTCTCCTACTGTGTTGCCTGTTTCTACCTCTTGCCACAAACAGTCTTTGATGCCCATGACACCGTTAATCTGTCTCAATGTCTTTTCCCTCTGTATGTCATGAAACACTTGCAGAAACACAGTTTGTAACCGCAGGTACAGGATCGGTCAGGGACTTGGGGAGCAGAGCACTGCATGCGCCTGAGCTCCAGCTGAGGGGCTGTACAGAACTGAGCCTGTCTGGTTTGTGGAGAGCATTTGCATCAAAACTGTTTTCCTCTGAGAGGAGAGAGATGAGGTTTGACAAAAGAGAAGGCAAATATTTGCAATGTGTGAAAAGCAAGGAGAAAAATCAGTTATACCAGAGAGAAGAGGGAGAGCTGGGATGCTAGATTACAATTTGGGAGCTTTGTGAGCGCTGCCTTGCTTTGACCAGATTTTCTGTATGGCTGTGAAATTTCTTAGGATGTGGTTCATCTAAATGAATTTAATTGGAAAAAAAGTTATTTTCTCTGTCCATGCTGATGATCTGGGATTCCTCACTAGAGACTCCCCTGGGAAGCTGACTCCTCCCTGTACTGACAGTTCAGTTTACAGAAAGAAATGTGAAATTATATTAAAAACTTTCTGATCTGCATGGTAAGGAAAAGATCAGAAGCTGTACCTTAATGTTTTTGATTTTCCCCAAAATACAGGAAGACTAGCACAAAGCATGAGTTATTCAGACCATTAAGCTGTGTAGGAAACCATCCTTATGTGGCAGAGTTTTTTTCCATCTAATTAGGAGTAGATTAAGGACTGGGAAAGTGGCTTGAAAATCCCCCACACCTCACTGCAGGATTTAATTTTACCTAATGAATATAAGGAAGGGTTTAACATACTGTGCCACTTCATCCCTTCTTCTTGGTTGGATCAGAGGACAAAGATAGAAGTAATCTTCCTTCTGTCCTCATCTGAGACACAGGGAAGAAATGTTTAGCGAGGGACAGCTGTTGGGAATGAGTCAGAGGAGAGAGGAATTATCTGGCCACTTTTTAAAGTGTTTGTCGTGAAATGCCAGTACTTTGTAAAATGTCTTCTGTCCACATAAAGAATGGGACAATCACTGCCTGGTTTGTTTGTCTTTATGGTTAGGTCTGAAACCAGTTGCGCTGGGGTTTTGTTTGTTTGTTTTTAGCTTGTACCTCCCAGGTCTCCCAGTTGCCTCGGTTCACCAAATTTTTAAAAGCTATCAGTCGTTTCCAGCTACATAAATCTTCAGGCCTTCAGCCAGCCTGTGACTAGGACGGCCAATAACAGTTTTTGCACAGTATTAAAAAACAAGAGCAGAGTCACGCTGTGTTCGTGGCTGTGTGGGTGTCTGCCTTTTAGGAACCTCTGGGAGTGGTTTATAGGGACCTAAAATGGTTCCCATCTGCTCTTTCTGTCTTTCCTCCCCCTTGCTGGTCCTGATGCCCTTTCCATGTTGTTCCCAATTCCTTAAATTCCCTTTCCTGATATCTTTATTATTGCTTCCTCTTCTTTCTGAACTTTACCTAAGATGTACCTATGACAACGGTCACTTCTGTGTGCTCACGTACCCACACTTTCCATTTGTTAGGGTTTTGCAGGCTGTAGTTGTGGTCTGTTTGAATTGTCTTTCAAGGTTTTTGTAGAAGAGAGCTCCATTGCTTTTGACATGGCAAGGTCCTGCAGTTGTAGCTGCTGTGCAACATCCTTCTCATGAAAACAACTTCAGGGGAAAGTGTATCTTGTACAAATCAGAACTTTTTGCTGCTGGTTCCTGCCATGGTTTTGTAGAGGGGTAGAACATTAATCTTAATGTGCTGAAGATGCTTCTGAGGCAGCTACCCCACTATGGAGACCTTTAAAACCCCGATCCCAAACCCACATGGACCTCAGCTTTCATCACAGCCATGATTGGATCCATAATTATAATTTTTGACCAGGTTTAACCAATCTGAAACTCTTCTCTCAAGTGAATAAGAGACAGGAGAAAACCACATGGCATACATTTGCATTAGAGGTATCTTGACTCCTTCCACACAATCTATTGAACATATGTTATTTAGAATGGCAGCTTATTTTTATGAAGAGTATCCTCTGATTTTTTCTATCAGTAACATTTTTGTTGCAGTACAGCTGCATGGCAGTCATGATAATATTTGTATCAGTTACAACTTTTAAAGTACATGGCTAAAAGCATTTTCCAGCTTTGCTGGAAATCAAAATGATGAGGAACAGAGGGCTGAAAATAATAATAGAGTCCCCATGCTATAGATTTTTTTTTTCCTGTTTTTCACAGGAACACAAATGTCGTCTGGAAGCCAGAGGAAGCAGTGTACCACCACGATCAGAGGCACAACAGCCTCTGCCCCTCTTCTGGATACAGCATCCAGAAGGACAACCGCTGCTGGTGGCTCATTGAAAAGCAAAGATCCCACCAAGGACACCTCCATACCCAAAGAGATCCAGGCACAGGGCATCCTGAAACCAAGAATGTCTGTCTCCAAAAGTATGTGCAATACAAAAACTTCATCAAGAGTCCTCTTGGAAGAAAATGTTCATGGGCAAAAGCAGCTCCTAAAAAGTAAGGTACAAATCCTGCTGTGCTTGTTAGGAATATGGTTTCAATAATAAGATGAGATCAGTCTCAAAGAAAAAAAGTGAAATAATGGAAATTCAGTCCATTTTTGTCCAGCTTTAAGTGCTGAGTATGAGTCATCTAGTGAGAGATCCCATCAACTAATCAAACTGTATACATTGCTATGGTTAATAGAAAACAAAATGAAAATGAGAAAGATGGGTTTGCTTTGTAGGTAGGTTCAAGAAAATCTTGAAAAAACATTAAAACTGTAGAGTCAAGCACTCCCAGTCTGACCAAGAAACACAGTAACCGAGGTTATTTTTACAACCTTGTTTAGATACCGTTTATGTCTGCAATCTCTCTTTTTTCTTTTATCAGCAAGGTTTCAGCACTTAAACAACACTTTCTTCTAATTTAACAGTTATGTGTATGTCTTACTTCCCACATTTGTACAAACAGCTAAAACGGAGATGAGTAGCTGAACTCATGCATAAGAGAGTTCTGCAGAAGACAACTGAATCATACTATAGCTTAATTTGGCTTTAATATCAATAAGTTTGTAAGAAATTTACTCCAACTATACTTTAACAGTGCTGTAATGGTCATATATCTCTTTTCCTTACAGATTTTTTTTTAATTATTTTTTTTTTTTTGTAGGCAGGTAGGGAAAACATTTTCATTATTGACTATAAAGGTAGAAATATAACACCCACTTAGGTGAGAGAAACTGATGTTCTGCTTTCAGTGCAGGAAGTTAAATCATGCCACTTCCCTACCCAAATGTGACTTTATTTTAAGAAAGTGAAGCATCCTTGGAAAGTTATTAAATATAAATTTAATTGACTCCTCTGAAAATTTGACTTATTAAAAAATTTAATTTCATATTCACAGGTTTCATTTTTTTTTCCAAAAAGTATTGCGTTAACAAGAGCAGTATTGCGGAGGAAATACAGTTCAAGCTTTTATAAGGCAGATGTACCCAGAACAGATCATTTTAACATTTTTTTTAAGTACAATATAATATGTACAATATGTCATAGAGAGGAAAATATTTTAAGTTTATTGTAACCAAAAATTGAAATAAAACAGTAATGGGCTTTATTCCCAGATATTTAGTTCTAGAAATCAAATTATTTGGCAAGGAAGAAGTATTCCAGTTTGACTTTTCAAAATACTGCATATGGACCTTTTCTGAAGTTAATTTGTTATTCTGGATTACATTTAATTTTGTCCTCTAAATGAGAATCTTGTCAACTCTGATTTTTGAGTACATCCCCTCTTTTGGTCCTAACTTGAGCAGGAAATATCAGGAAGAGAGCATTAAAGCATAGTTCCAAGAGTAGAAAATCAAGCTTTATTTTGATGTGGGACTTTGTGAATTGACAGCTTTCATAATAATGTACTATAATACATATTAAGCCTTAGTTTATTAGTTTTTTCGTTGAGCCATTCAACTGGCTAATGAACACATAGAAATGATAGAAAGCAAACCGTATTATCAGCAAAGAAAAAGCAAGAGTAGGGTTTATGAAAGCCTCAGTATGGTCAAAGAGAAATGATACGCGATTAAGATCTATAACATTATGTTATTTCCTGCCATACATGCAATAAATTGAAATAAACTGTGAGCTTCAGCGTGATATCCTCAGCTTTCTATAATCCAACCATATTAGAGAACCGTCACGCTTTTGGGAAGTGACTACCATCAAATGGAGCTAAGAAGCAGAGCAGGGTAATTATGCCTCGATGCGGTGCCTGGCTTAATGTGAAAGATACTCTGGGTGTCACAGGGCAGTGAGTAGCACCTATGATTAGATTTGATCTATTCTGCTTAATGAGGCCTATTAATAATACCTTGGCATTCTTATTTCAGAAATTGCCCTCTCTGTCTAATGAGGTGGAGAACCCAATAAAAAATTAACCATGCACTCTTAATGAACTTTTAAATCTCTTGAAGGTGATTACGAATCTTGTGGTTCAAGTGGCAAAACGGAGGAGCACGAGGAGGAGGAGGAGCAGGCTGGAGCCAGCTGGGAAGCTCTGTCTGCACCTTGGTGCCCGGATACCTCTCATCAGAGCTGCAGCGTGCTCGCCCGGCCCGATGTCAGCCCCGAGCCTGAGAGGAAACCATCCACCCCACTGACACTGAAGGTAAAATACCCATTATATTTATGGGTGGGCTTAATGTGGGGAGTGAATTTTTATTTTTTATTTGTTTCTCATGGATGGTGTTGCTGCTGGGAACTGGCTGGGGACAGAAGCTGGCATGTCCTCAATTTTTCTCCTTTCTGGTGATGTTTGGTCACTTTCATTACCTGCCAAGACTTGCTGGGTTTCTTGGTTGGGCAAGTCCCAGCTGCCATTCCCATGGAGAACCATGGTAAAAAATGGGGGTTTACAAAGGTCCCAAAACTGCTTTTGAAATCATACCCTGAGACTGGCAGTTTCCCAATTTTGCGTGACATCCAGTGCCACCAGCGGCTGCCATAGGCACAGCTGTGACCCAGGTTGGTACCGAGCCACATCTGCAGACCCAGTATTTTCCTCCTTCTGGTCCAGTGCATATCTCAGAGCAACCTCTGCTCCTGTCCTCTGCCCTAAGACGTTCCTAAACGTTGAAGCAGCCTTTGACTGGAAAGCGTTTTCTTTCTAGATCATCCATGAACGGATCTGCGTGATAATCAAAGTAAACATGAAAGTTTGTGAACTGTCAGTGACAAGCTGCTTTGGAGATGGGGTGAGACAAAGAAATAGGCAAAATGTCAATAACTTGAATACGGGTAACTTATAAAAATGTGTAATTCAAAACCTTTTGGATATGTCTTCTTATTTTTATTTTTTTTTCCCTAGAAATATTCTTTGCCTGATGTGGAAATATACATGCTAAGGCAGCTTTCTAACAGTGAAAGGGAGCAAAGGCAGATAGGAAGGCAATTCATGAACTTTATTCAGACCAGCAATGATTTTCATGGGAATCTCTTACTGAACCCACTTAGATGAATACCAAAATTTTATTATTCCTTTTTCTAAAATGAAGTGTTTTCTCTGTTTCATTTAGGAAGCACTAGAAATTCATAATCCTCAGTTCATTTCCCGTTCACAAGAAAGGCTGAAGAAGCTGGAACATATGGTCCAGCAGAGGAAAGCCCAACAGAATGATGCTCCCGTAAGCAACCAAGGAGTGCTTCTTGCTCGCAAACTTTCCTCAACATCTGCCTCGAGCAAAAAAAAGCAATACACCATCCCTCACCCGCTCAGCGGTAAGTTGAATTGTGACAAGTAATGGTTCTCTACTTGTTTTTGAAACCTTGCCATGTGTATAGTATTTCTGTATTAATGCTGTGAGAAAACATGAGACCTGCTGCTCCTGTTTCACCCTGCCGGTGTGCCAACATATGTCCTGGTGCTCAGAGAATTTATTCTCTGAAACACAGAGACAGGGTTAGTGGACATGGGGTGCTCCATGGCAGCCTTCCTTGGGGGCATTTTGTCATTGTCATGTGCAGTCACTTTTAGCACGATGCAGGTTGCTACTTGTTATAGAGGCGTTAGCAATAATTAGCATTTTGTATCTGTCATAGCTCACAGAAGGACTGATCTGGGGTGAGAAGTCCCAGGTAAGGGGACAGGTGGGGTTTGGGTGTAGGAGTTCCAGTCTGCTCTTCTCAGCAGGTGGGCTTGTCTTGTCTGCCCAACAGCTGTGTGCATGGATGCTAAATCAGCACGTCTAAAATCTGCGATTTCCTAATTTGAATGATTAGGCTGTTTTATTGCCCTAGTGGTATACAGTCTCAATATCCAGCAACTCCCTCCCAATGGCATCTCTGTAAATATTACCTAGGCACAGGATATTAAACAAATCACACTTTTTTTTTTCTTTTTTTTTTTTTTAATTGCCATCTGACTTTTACTTAAATCTTTTCTCTTTTGTCAACGGAATTATTTGATGGGTTGACATTCCTCTTAACTTTTTGGTTTTAAACTGTGTCTCTGAAGCCACATTATTCTGCTGAAAAATAAAACAATTAAAAACATTAAATAGCCATCTTACGGTTAAGTCTGTCCTCATCTCTTCTTCTGACAAAGCCTAAGCAAGCAAGACACCCAAATGGTCTAAAAGACCAGAAATGGTATTTTAGACCATGGACTTTAGGATGAAAGGCTAATGACTCACAGAGGTCAGTAACACTCACCAAATCTTTCAATGAGAAGGTGATGAAGCTCTAATTAGTGTACTAATTTGTAGTTTTTAAGACAACTACATCAGCTCTGCTCATTCCCCCTCAAAATTATGTTATTTTTCTTGGCATGCTTAGCTTTTTATTATTTTCTATCACTAAATCTATGCTGTTTGCTCTGGTATGGTGGCGTCTAGCTTACATACGTAATGGGATTTCCAGTACAAGCTAAATAAGCATATATAAACAAAGCACAAAACATGAAGTGTGTGTTAAAGAGTCAATAAAATTTATTCCCCACTTCAGTTATCCAAGGTAACTTGTTTGGGTTCGGATGGCTCAGGGCCATGCTGCCCAGCTGCAGTGTGGTGTGGGGGCTCTGCCCCAGGGAGGCCTCCAGGCTGGAGGAGTTTGTCATTTATCTCCGAAGAAGTGGCAGATATCTCCTTCTTTGTTTGGTCATCTTAAAAATCCCCCCAGACTGCTCTGCAAACACTCTATGAAACAAAAAGTTGAAAGGTTAAACCTCGTTCTCCTTAAATGATGATTAATTTTTATGCTTGTTTAATGAGCAATAAAAGCATAATATTGAAACATATTCATTATTCATTCAAGTAAATTACTATTTCCCTCTCTTAGTAGTTGGTCATTAAAGATAAATTTGTCTAAAGAGAACCTTTAGTTTCCATAACTCATCTGCGTTCGTGTAGCCGCATGTAATTTCCTATTTGTAAAATCTTAATATTTTTATAAAGACAGAAGTGTCACATGTCTGTTGTTGAAGAATAACTGTAATTAATGTTGTAAATCCTAGATCTCCGATAAAGCACAACTGTGTGGGCTGCAGTTCAGAAGGCAGTGTGTAGGAGTGTACTGAGCATATTTAATTTGCTCTGAGTCCTGACAATTGGTATTTTAGGACTTCTCCTGGTGGATGCTATTGTGCAGAAGGATTAGTATCATTAATGAGTCCCAGAGCACGGGCTCTTTGTTTAGTTCCTGAGCTTTTTTGGCTGTGCCTCTTTTAGAAGAGACAAGGGCTTCCCTCCTGTGCTCACCGAGGGTGCTGGGTGCCTGTGTCCTGCTGGTGGCTCGGCTGGTGACAACCCCTGTGCCACCATGGTCACAGCCAACTCCTTCCCTTCTGCCTGCCCCTCATTTGTTGTCATCATTGTTCTGTATTCTCCATGAAAGCCATTTTAGCATGTAAAATGTGCTTTTCAAGCAAGGAAGGGCTTTGTGTCACATTAAAAAATAAAAAATAAATAAATAAAAAAAATTCAGCTCATGAAGCAGCACTGTGACTGGGAGGGCGGATGGGAGATGGAGAGGGAGGAGAGCAGCACCACCTCCCTTGGCACCAGCTTCTTGTTTTTATGGGTCTAATGAGACCATGCCCTTCCCAAAGCAGGCTCCCGGGCTGCATGTCACCTCATCCCTGTGCCAACAACACCAAAAGCTGCCTGCCAGCCGAACTGGCTGAGCAAAGGCAACATGGCCAGGTTCATCCCTGACTGTTGCACTGTTTCATAGCCAGCTTTTGAAGTGGCAGAGAGCCTGGGATTTATGCAGATCACAAAGTGACCAGAAAAGGAAAAATACCATTCTACATCAAGTTGTGCCTTCAGGTCCAAAGACAAAGTCCTGAATGCCACCTCCCCCTCTGGCTACAGCCACTTGTGTGTCAGTGGCGGTCCGGGAGCAGCTGTGACACCAAAGCCAAGCAGGGGACGGGGCTGGTGGCTGCTGCCCAGTGTTACGTTATTGCAGCCATGAAGGTCAAACCAGCTATTAGACATCAGCAGCCTTTAGAAATCAAGGGAACTGGGCACCAAACACTTCTGAGCATGCAGGACAGTGGCTTGCTGCATCTCCACAGCCTCTGGTGTGTTGGTTGGTATTAGTGCTGACGCTTCTCTTCCTCGCTAGTCTGAAAAACCTCTGCCAAACCCAGCCCTCCTGCAGCTTTCTTGGTCTCAGAAGCAGTCTGCTCTTTCACGGCAACACGCGTTGAAACCACATTTGAAATTAAGAACCCAGGAGAGTAAAATGAGTACCTGGAAACTTGCTTAAGCATACAGCATCGTATTGATGGCATCCCTAGGCCTCAGGGTGTGATCTTGTGGTTGCTTCTCTTCAGCCTGATAGCTTCCGCTTTGCTCTTTTTTTTTTTTTTTTTTTTTTTTTTTGTCTTTGGGATGTGTGGAGAGGTCTTTATGGCTTCAAGGTTTGTAGGGCTCACTGCCAGCACACCCTCATGGATTTTCCAGTGATTTCCGTAAGGGCAGGTTGGCTGGGGAAGGTAATTTCCACTGACCCCGACACGGCGACCCCAAGGATGGATTATAAGTGCGTTTGTGGCTGGGCAGGAGGAGTGTGTCTGTGCGAACCCCAGGATGCTTGCAGAGCACACACGCCACAAACACTGGCAGTAACACTAGCTATCCCCTTCCTTTTCCACCTCCAGAGGACATTTCCTGGCCCAGTTCCCCATGTGCATATCTGTGTCCATGCAGAGAGAAGTCAAGGTGGGACTGCCCCATCGGATGGCAGCCAGCTCCTACTCAGGCATAAATAGGGGGGGGGGTCTGCAGCCCGAGATATTTCCCTTCTGCACTTCATAAATTTGTTGCTATTTCATGTAATCTCTCCAAAATAAGCTTGTTACATGTGCTTCTCTCCTGATATGCATTATTTCAGTGTCACCCATAAGAAAGACCATGACCTTCAGAAATTTTCCTCTGCCTAAAATTGTTCTGTCAGGCTATAATGCCTTTATTGATAAGATGAAATTATTAGATAACACATTCTTCCAATGTTTTGACAGTGTTGTTACAACTTTACAGTTTCTTGAAGAAGAAAGAAATAGCTGGCACTCAACATCATTTCCATATAAATGCCAACATCTGTGCAGCTTCCGTTTACCTTCTCCTCAAAAAAAAAAAAAAAAAAAAAAAAAAAAAAAAAAGTTGTTTACGATTTTTAATTGTAATTCGTGAGTGGGATTTTATGAAAAGCTAAAAGTAATCTTGGAAAAATAAAAATGTTTATCCTGAAGAAGATTTTATCATCACAAGAGCGCTTTGAAGGCAAAGAACATGAAACTCTCACACTAGCCTTTGTGCTGGGTAATGTGTAGTGCTACATTTTGAGAGTGCTAATTAGTCCAAGATAGACTACTCGGCTGTTGACTATGTCGAACAAATTAGAGATCCCACTGTGACGAACTGAATAGAAACAATGTTCAAATAACTGGATTTAAATCTCGAAAACCGTAATGTAATTACTTCAGTGACAGGACTACCAGCTGTTTATAGGCCTTTAAATCTGCATAATGAACAGCCTTCTGATCTTAGTGTACACAAGCACTTTCAGAGGTTTAAAAAATTTCTCAGGCACATATGGTTTTTTCATACCTTCCATTTTGCTTTCCTTGGGGAGGGTGGTGGTTCGATGGAAATGGCATTGTAAGTGGAAAGTCGCCATTCAGCTCCTACCGATGTGCCTGCTGTTCCTCTGGGTTTGTATCCAGTAATACTCCAAATCCTGTATCATCAGTAATATTTTGGAAATAAGTTTATACCTCCTCAGCCGTGCTTCTAAATCTTTCCAAAAAGTGTTACTGTAACCTCAAAAGCCCAGAGGGCGAGGGTTGCTGTTTTTCTTTGTGTTTTCAAGGAGACGGTTGGAGGTTGTTACTGGGACTGCAGATTCAGGGGGGAGAGGAGAAGATGGCAATCAGAGAACTTGCACTGAGAGTGCTGCCAGCAGCTCCTGCAGCTGTAGATGTGCATCCTTGTGCTCTTCAGATGCCATTGGTGGCTGATGGGATGTTTGCAGTCACCTAGCCATCTCTGCTCGTGTATGACTTTAGTTGCGCCATTGCTCAGGTTTCTTTTCCCCGTCAATATTCATAGCTAGCGGTAGTGCTACTGATCCTGTTGGCGCCTGGCCACTTAGTTAAGGCTGACAGTTCTGAATAAAGATTAAGCTGCAGTCAGGTAATTGAATTAGGAAGAGGGATGACCTATTTTTATGATATTATTATCCATCACCTTGATTACGGCGGTGCCTGTGAGTCAGCTAGATGTGGGCGGCACCTTGCAGGGCACTGGCACCAGGGGACAAGGTCCTGTGGGGACTTGCTGTGGTGGCAAGGGAGGAGGTGGGTGTAGTGAATGGGTTGACCAGCATGTCCCTTCCGTGTCCTCATCCTTGTGAGTGGCGGGAGAGAGTCAGCATCTGTGCAATGCAATAGTAACAGGAGAGAAATAGGAAATGTATAGCAGAGCCTAGGGAGGTGAGCAAGAAGGACAATTATAAATAAGCAAGACGGAAGTCAAAAGCCTGTGAAAGTGTGTTAGAGTACATTGCCAATTAATATCAAGCAGAGAAAATCCAGCCAGCATTGCAGAAAGCTTTTGGGGCATGTAAAAGCCCACCTTTGTGGATTTCTGGAGCTGTTCACAATGGGGTGAGCATCTGAGAGAGGCCCCTCGGCACAAGGGGTCCATGTCCAAGGTGGTGCCAAGGAAGGTGCAGATAAATTGGAAAATCTTCAAATATGAAGTTTTCTGTGCAAACAATTACAGTGTTGAAACAATGCGCATTATAGAGGGTGACTCACAAAGTTCAGTCAAATTGCTGGGGGATAATTTCATTAGGGTCTTGAAGTAGCCAAATTGAAAACTGAATTTTCGATGACGGACTTTTTAATCAGGGAGTAAGAGTTCTGACTTCACCCATGATTATAAACTGAAACTAAAGAAAACAGGACTGAGAGGATGGTGCAAGTTTTACTAAAGGTGAAATAAACCTTTTGACCCATTTGCCAAGATCTGTTATAGGTTCTTCATTAATGCCTTTTTTTTTTTTTTTTTTTTAATTGAAATTATAGGCTTTTCAATACTATATGCTATAGTCAGGAATGAATTGGAAAGGCCAAGTGAGCTTATATTCTTGATGAAGTCCATGAATATTCAAGTGTCATTTGGATACAAGGGACTGAAATCTCCCATATTATTCCCAAAATGAATTTGTCATGAAAACATTTCCATAAACCTGTAGTTTTTAATGTTTTTATGGACAATAGTGACATTTTCCATTGCTATGACTGAAATACTAGGGAGAATCAGAAGTCTCAATAGCCTCAGTGTAGGCCACACCTGAACAGCCCATGAACCACCTGCCTTTGGGTACTCTTGGTAGAAGGACCTCTGTAGACCTTCAGCGTTTCTTGGAGATGAGCAGAAATTCCAGGCAGTCTTGCCTTCAGACTTTTATCTAATGGGTTACTGCATTCTTTTAATAAATAGTACCAACACCTCATCTATTGACTGTAGCTGAAGTCATTGATTTCATGAAGTCATTGACATGAAAGGTGCAAAACTTTGGGCAGCACCCCAGGGTGTAGGCACTCGTTGGTTTCTCTGGATGAATTCCCAGTCAAGTGCTACAATCATGCTAAACTGAATGCCACCTTAACATTTATCTTAGATTCAAGGTTAATTTATTTTTTAGGGGACTGTTGATTTTAAAAGCTGTGTTAAAAAAAAAAAAAAAAAAAAAAAAAAAAAAAAACTTATGTATCTTAGGACTTCTCTGGGTGAATGGGCATTTGGTGAAATTTTTATTTAGGTCAGTAAAAAAGCATTGCAATTAGAGAATCACCATAATTAGTGCTTGGCTTTTCAGGAACTGGCAACACATCCTTAAAGGTACATTTTAGCTCCTAACAGTTTGAGAATTCATATTCGTACTAGGAGAAAATGTACATGTATTCTGATGGGCAGAGGTTAGCTTTTGATTTTTATGTATTTTTTATTATTTTATTTTATTTTATTTTATTATTTTGATTTGATTTGATTTAAGTGTTTCAGTGAGTTAGTGGTAAACAGGAAGTCAGGGGACAGTTCCAACACACCCTATTATCTGTTCTTTGTCTAAACAATTAATAACTTCCCAGGCAGGAAAGTTGCTCATCCTGTCTGAAGTGCAGTTTAGCATGAGTTAAAATATATGGCAGTGGTGACCCATTTACCTTCATTTACAACTTGCTGAAGTAGCTTCTTTCCCCTGCTACGATCTCACCGATCTCACAGACCATTGCTGCACACAGAATTGGTATAAATACTGGAAGCTTGGTGGTTTGACAGGGTTTGAATAAAACACCAAGGAAGTTTTTCAAGCCTGTCTATACCTTTTTTAAAATAAATAAATAAATAAATAAATTATTTTTAGCTGTGATGCATCACTGGAAATACCAAATGTCTGTTTTGAAATCCCTTCTCTTTTATCCTTCTGTATAGTTTTCTCCAAAAACCATTACAAAGCCATGAGATCCGATAAGGAACTTTGATAAAAATGTGATTTAGGATGCCATCAGCTTGGGGAACTGTCCATTTTATTCCTAACTTGGGTCTCAGTTTGGTAAGAAGGAGTGTTAATTCAGGTCTTCACGGTGTGCTTGGGAAGTTATTATAGCTCTGAATATGTGCTGCTCCTCTTCCATCCATATGAAAATATATTTTGTTCAATACTGTGTTCAGTTTTGAAGATAAAAATCATATGCACATTTAAACATTGGTTAATTTTCTCATTTAAAACATTTTTATTTGTATTTCAATTAATTTTAGAATTCTCATCCCAAAATTCCCCGAGAACATTATTTGTTTGATACTTGTACATGACTTTTTTCTCAGACATAGTGACCTGAGAGCAAGCTGAGAGATACTACATAAATGTTTACCTATATAAGTGTTACCCTTTTGACCCTGTACTGCTTCACGAAGGGTATATTTATAACCAAGGCAGATTTATTATTTTTCTTGGGGGATTTTCCCAAGAATCTCTTTTTGATTCCTCCTTCAAAGCCTCTGGCATAGACACATATATAGTTCCAGGCAGAATCATAGGCAGTGATGAGCCTGATACCCTTCAAGATGATTTCTGTGTCATCCAGAGAGAATTATTCTCACAGGTTCCTTTGGCTCTGCAAAAAGGGCTGGAAGATTTAACGTGTCATTAACAACTTTTTTCAGGGGGTTTAAAAAAAAGGCTTGGGGGGCAGGGGGGCCCCGCGACACTGGAATCCCTACAATGATTACTTTAGTCCCAGAAATCCTCTCTCTGAGAATTTCTGGAATAGAAGTTCATACATTCATACATTTCATGAGGTGTAACTCAGTCCATTTGAAATGTTATCAAACCAGGCTCTGTGCTTGCCAGTCATGCTGTCTGATAAGGCCCACCTTGCTCTTCTGTGCCCAAGGAGATGGGAACACCCAAGGAAATGGTGGTCACACAAGGGACTGCCCAAGTGTTTCCTATTTATGTTTCAGTGCTGCAGAGTACCCATCGGAATGGCTTTATACAATTTCAGACCGTGGTCCTCTGCCAGTGTCCAGGTTAGAGGATGTGCTTTGGGGAAAGGATGTGTCCTGCAAGCCTGAGTTGTCAAATGAGGTTTGCAATCGTGAGCAGCAAGGGACAGTGCTGGGAGCCACACTGGTCCCAGCAGGATGGTGCTATTGGTCCCTAATCCTTCCACAGGTCTGTCAGGGTCACAGGGGCAATCTGCTCTTCGAAGCATTAGGATTATTTGGGCAGCTATAGAACCCAAGTGTTTATTCCTTTTAAATTAATGAGCATGTAAATGAACATTAAAACACTAATAAAAAAGTCAAATTATATTTTTTCAGTAAATTGAGTATGTTGCTTGTGTCTACTGAAGATGTAATAATAATGATTAAGTCTGGATAAGCACTGAGTGGATAAAAGTTATTCCTAGGGCAGAAGAAGCTTTGCAGCCTCCTCTCCTTTCACGATTTGTGTTTTGAAAGCGGTACCAGTTCAGAATAGAAAGTGCTTCGTAGCTCCCTTTTATTTTTACATGGAGATACAGCAGCTTCAAGGACACACAGCGTTTCCCCGAGCAAGGCAGTAATCCGAGCACAGTTTTGCCTCTGGGTGTAGCCCCATATGCTGCTGGAGGCTGTTAGGTTGCTACGACAACTCCCATAAATATCCCTGAAATATTTGGTGTCTTCAACAGTGTGCCCCATAAACCTGTTGGGAAGGGGGCTTTTTTTGGTTAATGGTGGCTGGGTTTGCTCTGGGCCAGTGTCTGAACTGGGCAGTTCTGGAACAAATTATTTGCCGTATTTGTTTCCTTGTCTTGATTATTCTATTTTGTCTCTTCAGTGAGATGGCAGAAAGAGGCTGACGCGGTGCCTGCTGTGATATATATTATGTCTTCTAAACTTCCTTGGCAAATGGAAGTGCTTAAAAGTTTGCACACATTTATCTTATACATATGTTCTGCAAAAGCACTTGCAGATTCTTCTGACTTCCAGCTTACTGTGACTGCTCGAGGCACTGCACCCTGTCCTCCGTGCCTGCTGGCTGCCCACCCTGTACAAATGACATGCAGAGACCATTCAGTACCATTTTAGCAAGCAAGGTGTTAAAATTACCTATTCCTGGGACCCACTGACTACAAAGATCAGTAATTATTTTCCTGTATCAAGGGAAACGCTGACTGAAATTATCTCAGATATCATAGTTGATCAGCAAAGAGTAATACAATTTTCCTCCCCCTAGCACTCAGCATAATTACTCGCAGCCCTGTAAATTGAAGTGGAAATGATGGTGCCAGGCCAGGCTCCTGACATGTGGTGGCTGGGGACGCAGCATGCAGCATGGGCCTCACCTGCTGCAGCCCTGCTGGCAGCCAGCACGGGGCTGAGCAGAGGCCTACACAGCTGTGCATGGCAATGGCAAGAGTCGGACACATTTAAAATAAATGTCTTTCCCTTTCTGGATGGCAGCTTTGGGACCCAAATGAGCTCCCGATGAAGCTGTTAAAAGCTTTTTCCATTGACCTATACAGGTCTGACCTTATGTCATCAAAAGTTTAATCAGAAATAGCATATCATGACTGTGAATGTGAAGCTTGAAATTTCAGTAAACACAGATTCCTCTAATATTAACTTTATTTTCCCTCTGCTAGATAACCTCTTCAAACCAAAGGAAAGATTCATTCCAGAGAAAGAGATGCACATGAGATCCAAAAGGTACTTCCAAGTCACCTTCACACACCGGGGCTGCTCTGTCACAATGCTTGCTGTGCTTTTGTGCAATGCTCAAGTTTTTCTTCTTTTGCATCAATTTGCTCTATTTGGGCCAAGCCTGCCCTTTGAGCAGCATCTTTCTAGCAGTTTCAGATAGCACAGAGTGCCCATACCCTGCAAGCCACATCTCTGAGAGGAGGAAGTTTCTCCTTCCTTTTTGATCCAATGGGAATTTTGTCATTGTTTTCAATGGAAAAAGATCAGACCAGAAGTCACCTTTCTGAGGGCATCTCACATAGTGTTTTAAAAGGACAAACGATGCCTTTTTTGGTAAAAGAGTTCCTAATGACAGTGAAAAAATATCAATAGATTAGTCTTCTAAGGATGTTTTTATTAGATTTCAGAGAAATGCCTGAAAATAATTGCTCAGTAATAATTTTGTGACATAAATGCAAAAAAAAAAAAAAAAAAAAAAAAAAAAAAGTGTATAGGCCAAATTCTGTTTTGAAAGCAAATCCATCTCCACTGAGCTCATTAGAAGCTTCCCCAGAATTATGCTGCTGCGTTGAGATAACCTGATCCTATCTTTTTCTTTACTCCTTAGTCCAAAACCAGCAGTGTTTTTCAAAAGTCAGGTTCTTATAATAACATTATTATTAATAATTTATAATTCTTGTGCCATGGATCTAATTCAATACTCAGAGATGCCCATCAACGCCAAGTATTGCATTGGAGGCATGCTTTTCCTATAGAAGAATAAGTCATTTGCGAATCCTAGGGATGATATGTGAAGTTAACTTTCCAAATTCATTCCAGGATTTATGACAATTTACCTGAAGTAAAAAAGAAACAAGAAGAAAAACAGAAGCGGATAATCATCCAGAGTAACAGAGTGCGTGTGGAGATCTTCAAAAAGGTAATGATTTATTGTGAATGCAAAGCACAGCTCTGTAATCCTTCTTGCTTCTTTATAATACGAGTGTCTGACCACCGGTCTGTAATTACATCTATTTATGGCTTTATTATCGGTATTTGTGTACTTCTCTTTGCTATTATCCTTCTGAGCCGTCAGCACCCCTATGAGGCAGAGCAGGAACAATGAGATGTAAGATGCTCAGACACCAGACCCTGCGGTTTCGCGGTGATTAGCTTTTTTTCTTCTCTCTAGCAAAGAAGTTTTCTAGTTTTCTTCTCTCCTTGCCCTGAAACAGGTGCTGGCAGGAGAGTCAGGTTCCTGTGTTCACACAGGCCCATGGACACAGCACCCTGGGGAGCCTCTGCTCTAATGTGCAGACTCTGAGAGCAAAGACTGTTCAAATCTTGTCCTTGGGGTTGGGCTTCTTCAGCCCTGGAACTGACAGCTGAACTTCATATTGGAATTAACACCCAACACTTTACTTTTTAAAAATGAGTAATGTGTCCTGGCAGAAATCTGCATTAGTGCAGTTAATCTACATACAGATCTGATGCTCTACCAGATAATCCTGCCCCATGCCGTCTACATGTAACAATTTTTCCCTACATGCTCTACTCCTTCATGTAATTACACAGCTCCTATCCAAATTGGAAAAGCTTTCAGTTCTTTTCCTTTTTTTTTTTTTTTTAAATATATATATTTTTCCTTACTTTTAATTTCTTTTCTCTCTCTTTTTTTTTTTTTTTTTTTAAAAAAAAAAAAAAAAATTTTAAATTTAAGGAGGTTTATACCATCTCACAGTATTGCTCAGGTTTCTACAGCCGTTTCCACCTTGTGTAGTTTAACACTATCTTAAGGTTGTTTTGCATTGTTGTTTTTTTTTTTTCCTAGCAATTACTGGACCAGCTCCTTCAAAGAAACACTGAGTGACAAAGGATTCTCTTGCCAATCATCCTAATTGGATCTCAAATGCCTTTGACTGCTAGATAAGCCATAAAAGTTACTGTTATCTTAATTACCTGGAGGTATTTTTCTTATCTTTGGGTCTTTATAAAAAGAAAGATCATTTGTATTTCAATTGAAATTTAAAAGCAACTTTCAAGTAAGCAAAAAACGGTCTAAAAGGGAGCACAGCTGTTTGAGAGCATCAACTTATGGTCAGTTTACCCAGAGGAAATAATTTTAAGAATTTTTAATGCAAATACTGAATTACAGTGGTATTGTTTATCTTAATCTTTTTAAAAGTATACATCTCTGTAGCAACAGAACTGGGTTTATAAGACCTGGGAAACTTATTTCTCTGAAGTATTCTATTAATTGATTTCCTTTGAGTTAAATCCTCAAACTAAAGAAAAATGAATATCGTTATTCATTGTGTTTAGAAACTAGCTGAAATAGCATTACCACATAATCATAGCAGCAGTTTCACATTAATACTTAACATACCAAAAGGGACCAATATTTCAGCTCTCTGAAGAATTCTATTCCTGTTTATGTAGTGAATCTGCATAGCAAGTTTACCTGTTAAAAGGCAGTATTTAAAAAATTGGTTATAACTGTTTTTAATGTTTTTCATTGTAATATGTATTTTACTCCACTTCTGTGAGCATTAAGTATTTATAGAAATGGCATATGAAGAAGCAGTGCCAAGAAGTATGTTTGCATCAAAACTGCAGAACTAAAACCATCTGCAATGTTTCCTCCAAAAATATTTAAATCGTTATTTGTACATTTTGGAAGTAAAAACAACCAGCTTACAAACCAATGGAATTTATTTATGGAATAAAACACGAATATAATATTTATCCAACTGCTGTGTTTTTATTTGGTACTGTTAAATATAACACAATTATTGAAACTGCTTGAGAAGTCACGCCGTTGTCTGCCACAAATCCTATGGTAAAAAATATTGCCCATAAAAATCATTGCGAGTGTTAACCTCTGTTGCATGAACACTCAATTGAATGTGTTTGAACAAGGCTGGAATTTAGCCTTTGATATCTATGCTTTATTTTTCTAATCCATCCCGAGATGTAAGGTCAGCTCTTTTGGAAGAGTGATGTTAGTGAGCAGAGCAATGGTCACTTAGATAGATAGCCTCCAGCTGCGTGACTTGTGCTGGACACCGGAAGCCTGGTTTTATCTCATGCTCTCTCTCTGTTACATTATTTTTCCTCTTTGTGTTTCAGCGTCCTAGTTTGTAAAGTGGGATTAATGATGTTAATTTTTGCTCACAGAGAAGATAGAGATTTATTGAACAAATACACTGCATTCCAGGTAGATATTTTTAAGTACTCGACAATTGGTTCGATACATTTTAAGAGGACAAGCAAGGTAAGGAAACGCTTGTTGTGAGAAAGGAAATGCAAGGGCTCATGCTCAAAACAAGTCTTTAACCAATCAAGTAATGCTGTACTGGGGACTGAGATCAGGGCTGGACCACACATGGCTCCAAAAGGGAACTTGTGAAAGGAACTGCGAGAAAGGACATCCTCCAAGCATCACGGCTCAGCTGCATGGTAGGTCTGCTCTCCTGTGGCTTCATTGATCCCTCTGCTGCTCTCCAGGAAAAACATGTGGCCTGCCTCAAACAGGAAGGCCTTTCTCTTCAGCGGACTTCTGGGGCTCCACCACACTGTGATAAATTTTAGCAGTGAGCACACCCACACGCATGGTCTCCTAGACTGGATCCGAAGGATTATCTTTCAAGCTTAGTTCCAGTTAGAGCTCACTACAAGAACTGGAGACATTTCCTATAGAAGTCAGTGCCAAATCCCCTTTGAGTTCAGTAGGAACCTAAAATTTTCCCCCTTGGTTCCTTAACCTCTAGTTTCTTGACTTTGGAGGAATGCAGCTTTGATTTATCAGGTTTGATGAATCAGGAGCATTGCTTCTCACACACATCCATAGGGGAATATTATATACATTTAAGCCTGTTTTACTGTATGTACTTAAACCTGCTTGTAGTCCTTCCCTAGAGCCACAGCGAGGCACTTCAGCAGGGAGACAAGATGTTAGGTCTTTAGTCCCTATCCTCTGGATGAGAAGAAATGCAGCCTGGGTCAGGGATGTCCCCTGGTGTGGTACTGACATCCTGTACCAACAGGAGAGGAGAGCCCCAAAACCTTTCCCACTTCTTCTCTGGCAGAGCAGACCAGGAAGGAGCCTTCCTTGTTGGGAATGAAAGAGTATTTTACAGGGAAATGCAACATTTTTCATGCAGAATGCCAAGAAACTAGAGAAATACTCTTAATCTAACCACCCAAATATATCCATCCCTCATGTCCATATAATTTTACATGCCTCTGTAAATACATACATATTTGACATGTTTCTCACCATCTGGCTGGGAATCACAGAACCGCAGCCTGGCTGATGTGGACAGTCTGGTCCCCCCCTGGCCCCAGCAGGGTGCCCAGCCCCAGGTCCCGGTGGGTTTAAAGCTTTCCAGGAGGAGCCCCCTCTGGGCAGCCTGTGCCAGGGCTCCCTGATCCACGTAGTACAGAAGTGTTTCTTGATGTTGAGATGGAACTTCTTGTGCTTCAGTTTTGCCCATTGCCTCTTCTAATCAAACAGAGGAGCTGATCCTTCTTAGAAATCCGTGGCATCCTGGTGAGGAAAGGAAACACGTGAAGAACTGGAATGAATGGCACAGGTGTGACGCGGGTCAGCTTGCTTTCTGCCCCTTGGCAGCCCTGTCAGCAGGCCGCCTGGGGCAGGGGTGGCTTGGTTTCCTGTCATTTCTGCTGGCCATCCTCAGAGATGGTACAGCACTGGCGTGCTGCATCCTTATGTCATCTGGCACATGAGTAGCTCTACCTTCTCTCAGTCTTAATATGCTGTTCACAAAATCTTTTGGCTTTGGAGAAAGGTTATTTTGCAATGTTTTTTATTTTCTCTAAATGCAGTTTTCAAAATCTACAGGACAAATATGTGGCAACTTGAGGTGGAAATTGTCTCCCATAAATAACCTTGGAAGTACACCTAGTGAACAAAATGCCTAATGCAAATCACTGTCTGGGAATGCTTTATATGATATGAAACCTTCACTTCAAAATAACAAAAATGATCTCTGTTGCAAACCTAATTTCTCTTTCTGGGCCTCAGAAAAGAAGGTATCTGGTAATGTATCCAGCAAACAATCCTGACATTCATTTCACTTCTACAATCAAGTCATTGTAATAGAAAATAGACTATACAGGAAAATGTTACTTCAGAAAAACATGGGCCTCACAGGCTTAGCCCTGTACAAGTAGGCATCAACTTAATAAACTTCAGAGCTAGGAACAAAATCGACGTAATTTCACTTCAGACTCGCAGGCATTTCAAAGGAAAGAATACATTCACCATTGGACAGTACGCTCCACAGACAACTCCCCAACCTGTGTTGGAGATCACCCACATTTGCTAAATACTGGAATTTTCCTTCTCTTTGGATGCCATTTGGGTACGGGTTCTGTGTCTGTCAGCCCACGCTGTGTGTCTTCATGGGGGACACATTTTCCTGCTGATAGAACTGCACAAGAATTGACTCTCAGGTGACAGCCACTGCCTCTTGTTCCCTAGCTGCTCCATGAGTTGCCTGTTTTCTCATTGCTGATACGTACTTGCATCCAAAGCAGGGTTAATGAGTGTTAGTCAGGGTAGAATGCTGAGATGGTTTCAGCATGTTAAGGCTCACCAACACAGCCTTGTCCTTCCCAGCCTCTAACTAGGGCTGACGCTGTGCATTGGTCAAAATGGAGCCCATGTGGGGAACACGTGGTGGTTTAGGTGTGCGAGACACATTTGCTTCCACCTTGGCAACATTAATTTAATCTGACAGGAATACATCATTAAGGGCTGAAAGTCACTGCAATGTAAAGTGCTGAGGGTTACAGTATTCCAGGGATTTATTTTAAACCCAAACATTTTCCTGTGTACATGTATGCAAGTCATTAGTTACTTCTTCAAGTTTACTCAGCTGGTCATCCAAGAGGAGACTGTCTGGGTAAGGCTTGCTCAGAGTTTTGTTGTTTAGTATCTGGGATTGGTCATGTCAGTGTAATGTTTTTTGTGAGAGGGCTGATTTACAAGGAAAACAACACAGAAAAGCAGGGATAAAGTTTCTGGCAGCTCTCTCTGGAGGAATCCATTCTTGATACATCCATCACAGCAAGAGCTCTGTGGCCAAAAATACCCCAGCTTGCCTCTTCCGCAAAGATGTTTGCTCCTTTGACTTCAAGGACAAAAATGCCTGTGTGCTTTGATGGGTGGGTAATTGTCTTTCCGGGAGCATTGACTGGCCACTTGTTCACTGACAGAGTAGATCAGTACACGGGGTTGTCCCACAAGGTCATATTTCATCAAGCGCTATGACTTCAGCCTGTGTAGTTTATTTCTCAATATGCTTCTTGCTGAGCTGGGTTACAGAGGGCTGGATGCCTGGGAGGTGCTCTCACTGTGCTCCCCCACTGTCGTGCCCACGGGTCGGCACCAGGCAACAGGAGGCTGTGAAGTCCCAGCCCCCTCTGAGGCCATTCCCAATTTGCAAACTTCCTAATAAAAGGCGATTAGAAAGCAGGGGTACGAGTTAAATGCAAGAAGAACACCTGAGCATTAAATAAATAAATAAATAAATAAATAAATAATAATAATAAAAAAAAACATTAGGATAAAATAAGGTACAGTACTGTAATGTACTGTAGAGGAGCTTAATATGGGAATGCAAATACTTATCAAGCTATGATTTAAATACTTATCTATCACTGAAATCACAATCACAAAAATCCTTTTCCACAGCCCTTGCTCAGAGAGAGGAGCCCATGCTGCTTGTTGGGTGGTGCTGGCCTACCTGCTGAGAGTGGCATCATTCTGGCTTGGCTCTGCAAGCAAAACTTGTTTCCCAGCTGAACTAACTGGAAGTGTTTGGGGAGGTCCTGAGTTTTTCTTTAGCTCTGTGTTTAGCTTTGGCAAAACTGCCAAACTGATGGAAAAAAAAAAAAAAAAAAAAAAAAAAAATTATAAAAAAACACACTTCTATATAAAAAAAAAAAAAAAAAAAAAAAAAAAAAACATTCAATTTTTCTGTCAGGCGTCTTACTTATCATAGTTCTCCTTGGCTCCTTACCAAAGCTGTAGGAGGTAGAATTACTTAATATCCATTTTAGATGACCCACAGAATAAGATAATGAGGTGTATCATCTCCCTAGCAGCTGCAGAATGATTAAAAAATGAGAAGAAACTGCACAAATGTGCTCATGGTACACACAATTACATAAAATTAGTAAAGAGGAAAACTGGAATAAACTGCTTGAGGTTCTTGTTGCATAGATAGGATTATGAAAAAGGCTCCCTAATTGCAAAGATTTATTATTATTATTATTATTAAAAATTGGTCACAGTGATCTATTGTTAGACTTCATGTTTTAAATACTTTTACCTTCTACAGTATCCTACAATGACTAGATGTTAGTACACATATAATTATAGGAAGGTCTTTATGCAAACACTTATTAAACGTAGGCTGCTGCATGGTTCTAGAGTTACTGCCGGGCTGCCATCACTTTAGAAATTGCAAGTAGAAAATGGCAGCATTTCTTAAACATACATTATCTTCATTTTCTCACTTGGGTCATCTGATAACACACTATCCAACACCTTTTACCTTTTAAGAGGAAAGCTCTAGCAGTTCATGAAGTTGTACCTGAGAAATTGTTAGACTTCCAATTTTATTTCACATTTTTTTTTGCTTTTTTCTTACAACTTCTCATTATCTAAAATAAGTGAACTCTTTGTATCCCCCTCTGGGGTGATGTGATGAAAGTTAATGAAGTTTATGACCAAAAGGGTGGTCGTGGGAATGGCGTCAGTCCGAAACTGGGTTAATTGGAAGACTATCTGATATTGGTGTCTGAAGGATAGGTCCCTCAGCAACCATCTTAATGAAATGTAATATGCAAATATGGCCAGGAAGTTAAAAACAAAAAACAATAACTAAAAAAACACATGTATTTGGAACAGGAGAAGCCTGTAGCTGGGATGTCCTCTGAAATTGTGTCACTGCAGAAGGCTGGAGGGAGATGGGCAGGAGACAGACATTTGCCATGATTTCGGGGAAGAACAACAAGGAAAGTACAATGCTCTTCTCCAGGGATAAATAACGAGCTGGATGCTCACCGTGGCTGCCTGGGGACTGCCCAGGCAGGCAATGACAACAGCGCAGCCTGGTTTGAATACCTGCCCTGGTGGCGGTCTTCAACAACAGTGCAGTGATGTCAGTGACAGGGAATTACTAGTCTATTCTACACTGCCGATTTATAGAGAAATAAACCAGCTCTTACATATTATATCCACATTAGTTCTTCGTGACTAATGTTATTACAATGAATACCAGAGGAATTAGTAATGAATACCCACTTACTGTAAAGTGTCGCCAAATATATACTTAACTTGTAATGCTACTGGGAGCACATATATAATTTTTGTGTTTGTTATTATGTAAAAATATAACTTTGAGGGCTCATTGGTCTAAATTTAATTATGTAATGGCATAAGTTAAACTGCATGAAAGATATATAATTATGGCTGGCTGTTCTATTTAATACTATTAGCGGATATTACAAAACCAGCATTTTACTTCTATTTGTTTTAGTTCTGAGAGATTTCACTGGCTGTGTTTGTGACCCAAAGCAAATGAAAGTTTTGCATCAGGATGTAACAATCAGAAAATGCCTATGATAAAAAGAGCTCTGTTTCACTCTTCCTTTCATAAATAATATGAGATTAAGACCTGATTGATTTCATTCTCCCATGATACATACCATAGTACTTTTTAATGATTTCTCTCAAATTTCCAATTAGAAATATTTATTTCTCTTTAAAAGCATCCAAAAATATGCTGTCCTTCTAATTTACTGTCCCAGCATTTACGATGATGGATGTTGCATTGTTTTGTGGTTTGTAGAGGGCTAGACAGGAATGTTAAAAATATATGACTTCATAATTTTTGGTCTGAGTTGAATACTATCCTCTTGTGAGACATGTAAAAATTTGTGGTCTTTTTTTTCTTTTGTTTTCAGGGAGACAGTGAAATTCGAAGCAATGGATCAAAGTCCTTGTTCTCAAAGTCTGGTCTGAAGTCAGAAAAACTTATTTAATGGTTATTTGTCATATTTAAAAGATTTGTAGTACAGGAAACTTTTCTGCCATGCTCTCAGAACTGTTTTCTCTAATACAAGGGTCCTGGTGCAAAATCATCACTTATATAAATGACTACTGAAATTAGTAGCAAAGCCTAAAATGATGTGTCTTCTGCCATGGCAAAAGAAGGAGCTATTCAGGTCCTCAGGGAGAGGATGTTGGATGCCCAGAACGTAGGGCCACATCACTCTGGTTTGGACTTCCCAGGATCTCCTATAGCAGGCTGTTGGGCAGAAAATCCTTGCTGCTTCTTCCTGCAGGGCAGAATTTCCTTCTCAATGCAGTAAACAGGGACTGATCATGAACTGAACACCAAACTAGAAGAAAGTGTGAATGATGATTTTGCAGAATATTAATTCCCACCTGGTACCATCGACTACCCCAGTGTGCCACGTGTCCTCGCTGCAGGGGAGGGTGAGGGCCACCAGTTACAACAATAGCTTTGGCCAGGAAAATGGCAGCATCAGAAGGAAACGTGTCACTTCAGGGCTGCACAGCCACACTGGACCCCCTCTCTGATTTATGAAGATAAGTGCTGGGGCACGGGGAGGCTCCGCTGCTGGGGGTGGCCGTGCTCACAGAGCTCTGTGTTTGCATGACCGAGGGTTTATGCTACAGGAAAAGAATGTAACGAGGGAGCGCATGAGATACGGGTTTTTGTGTTTTAACTGCTGAAGAATTTAGGGGGTTGCTGTTGTTGTTGTTAAGGTCCTGTATCCTTGGAGCGGTGGGTTTCTTTGTTTGCTCTCGCTTGAGCTCCTCTTGGCTTTTTCACCCTTGGCCCTGTTACAGCAGGCTGCAACAGTCTCTGTGTAGTTTCCCTATAAAGTAGTATATAAAGCTTAATCAGCATTAAAGCTGAGCCTACTCCCCTGCTTTGCTAGAGAAAAGGAGCTGTTTTCCAAAACAGTGTTGCAGTGGGGGGGTAGGACAAACCAGAGCAGGGAGGGCAGAGGAGGGTGATGAGCGCGTGCCACTCACCACCAGCCCCGCTGCCCCCCTTGCAGGTGGGAGTGATGATGGCTGGCAGCGTTCTCCAAACACAAATTACATTTTATCCCTGAAACAGATTACAATTATTGTCTCATTTATTAAATATGTAAATAACTTCAGGATGGCCGTGTCAGTTTTACTTGTGCTTGAATTATCATGTTATAATGCTTTAGCATTCAAATAAAGTGAGGGCAGTTTAATTTCTTCTGTATCTAAAAAGAAATGTACCTAGAAGCATTTCAGCTCTGGGGTTCTGCGGTCAGTGATGAGGTGAATTCAGTATTGTAACCTCTCCATGGGGTGTAGCCCTTCTTGGTTCCCCACCAGCACAAAGAACCATGTTACTTCAAACAGCTTGCGGTTTTGTCTCAAGAGGGAGTCTCTGCTCAACCAGACCAAACCCAGCTCTGTAAGTTTGTGTGCAGCAAAGGAGATACTGAGAAAATCCTTGGTCCTCTAGAGAGGTCAGGAGGAGGCTATACCTAGAATGAGGCTGAGCTCTGTTGGCACTGAGTGCCCACTGGCTCACCTGAGCAGGGCACAGGGCAGCAAAGGGCAGAGCTCCAGAGCAGCAATTTCAGATGAATTTGGTGTTGTGGGACCTTTGGAGCAGAAGGTGAAAAAGGCCATGAGCAAAGCAAGGATCTGCAAGCAGGAAGGCAGGAATATATCAATAGCACGAAGGTAGGTTTGCTGACCTTGCACTGAATTTCATGGGTTTAATGTCTTGCTTTGGGCTCTGTGCACTGCTTGGGACAGCATGACAACCCATCAAGGCATGCAGGAATGCATGCTCCCTGAAGATACGGAGGATGGAAACTTGCCCTCCCAGACCAGGAAATCTAGAGAATGCAACTTCTCCCAAGTATGTACAGTAAACTATTCTAATCCATGCAATAAAGCAAGTATTTCATTTCAGCGTGCAGAGCTGATGGATGCTATTCTTGGGAGCATGCTATTTTGTGTCTGAGCATTGTGGCAGAGGTCTGCAGCGAGGCTCTGTGGTGAAGGGTCAGGCTGTACTATGCTATATCTCTGCCTGTTAATTACAGAGTACTGCGATCTGCCACTGCAGTCACAATTCAGCAGGATCTTGATTTTGCAGCGAGTTAATGAAGTGAGGGAAGACTGGAGACACAAAGTCTCAGCAGCTGGCTAGGGGACACACAGATTTCAAAGGGAAAAGGTTTTTTTTTGTTTTGTTTTGTTTACAGTACGAAGCAAAAACTTCAGCCCAGAGGCCCCAAAACTGTAGATCCCTGTAGCTAAGCCCAGACAAGTCTTCATGCCTTTTGGCACATATGGGAATAAAAGGACTCAGATTTCTGGATAATACTCAATGCTGTGATTACAGTGAGGTTTCCTGGATATCCAAAAGGAGATCACGGCTGATCAGGGAAGATGGTGAGAGCAGCATTACAGAGGTGCTTTCTCCCCACCAGAACCTCTCCTCTTGAAATTATCTTTCAACTGTCTGAAGGGTTTATTAACTTAATTAACTTAACTTCATTAACTTAAGCTATAATGCAAGGATGCAATTCCTGCTGTAGCACAAAAGGATAGCAAACACAGCTTTTTTCTTCATATTTTAGTACTCCATGCTCCATAGCATACCAAAGTCCACCTCACAAGTGCCAAATAGTTTGTTACTCCTGTCTATACTCTAAGGTCCTGTTTGAACCTCGTGTCTAATGTCACCAGACCATATGGTATTGTAGTCTGAAGATTTTAAAATATGTTCACTCTTACTTATTATTATTTTTTAAATATATTCTTCCCCTTCTTTTTCTTCATGTTGTCTCCAGCAGCCCCTAATTTCTTCTAAAATTTCCTTCTTCTTTAACCAAGAGGAAACTGATGGAAGTTGATGTTTCCTCAGTGTGTCTCCTTTCTTTTAGCTGTCTGTACAAGCCCTCATGTTATGCTTGTTTCCAGGTAAGTTATTCCATACTTTATTCCATTACTTGTCTTTTCCATATGGCTCTCTTCTGACTTGACCTTTCCAGTGCCCTGTGAACTAAAGGTCCCGCCTAAACGAGTAATTTGATAACCAGAAGCCAAGTGCCTGTATTTTGATACAGTCAAATATGAACTGTTATCAAAGTAAATGCAAGCTGAGGGTTAAGCCAACCTTTTAAAGTGACAAAGTGACGCCAGTCAGGGGCAGGGATGGTATCTGGAGAGAAAACTATCTGCAGGCCTACCTGCATCCCTGCTTTAGGGCTGACCAAGAGTAAGGCTGAATTGCCGAGCACCCTATGTGTGTTACAAATTCTCAGTCTCCTGCTGAAGGAGGAGTGTTAAGTGTTTCCAAACAACTTCAAGGGGAAGTGGGGGAAGAATAAACAGAGGCGATGCAGTTGACAGACATGCCCGAAGAGGGCTCCATGATGGCACCTCAATGATCCTCAATCCTCCTTTCCTGAGGCCTTCCTCTAGCCACAAGTGACCCGCAGCCGCAGGGGGAGATATTTCATCCACACATCCCAAAGCACAAAGACAGTACAGCAGAGGGATCTGTGGTTTGGGGTTTTTAGCTGGTGTCTGTCTTGGTCTCTTGTTCCTGCAGAACAGAGGCTGAGCCTTAAAGCTGAGTGCAAACCAAGCTACCAGGATATGCCACCCTCTGCCCGTATCTATAGGGAAGAAATGGCCATGTGTTAGCTTTCCCTTTCCCAAGGAGATAAAAATGAGGAGTGAAAAGATTATTTAGCTGTTCACATCCTGCTGCTATTGTAGCACAGAGAGGAGTGTGTGTTTTGCAAAGAAAAGCTACGTGTGGTTGAAGTAAAGAAAACATAAATACCTACACTAAGGTAGATAAGGAGAACAAAAATGAAAAGGAAAAAAGAAAAAGAAATAAAGGAAGGAAGGAAGAATGAAAGAAAGAAAGCTTAAAGAAGCAGTCGCAAAAGATACAAAGGTAAATAAAATCTCAGACAGAGACCCCCCTACAGTCACCCCCCCCACACCCTGTCCCTGAGAGCATTAAAGAACAAAGCTGGGCAGGGGGAATGGACAGCCCATCGCCCGCGGGAGCAACCTGCAGGATCGGGGCTGTGGCCCCCTTTGAAGCAGCCACACAACCTGGATGCAATTTTCATTTCCTGCAGGGAAACTCAGCCTTGTTCTTCTGAAGTGGATAAACCAAGCCTCGTAAAACTAATTGTGGGAGGTGGTTTGACATGAGAAATGAAAAGTCAAGGTTTGGTCTCTCGTAGGCACATAGTGAAGCAGGGGCACTTCGGATTAACTTAACTTTTCTTCCTTTTTTTGCACTGTTGTTCTCCAGAGTCAAAGTAACTGCAATTCAGTAGCATTCCTTTAAGGATGTTGTTAATAAAGTATTTGGGGCTGTTTTCTGATAAACTATCAATTTATCAACTTCAACCCCATAAAATTAGTGCAGTAAAATGCAAGTGTTCTTCTCTTGTTAAGTTTTGGGGGAGGAGGAGGAGGAACTTTGATAATATCTAGTTCATTCATGCTAGTGAATGACCAAGATATAATTGGCTCCACATTCTCTGTTAGAGAATATTGTTACTCAAAATAAAAATACTGCCATTTAAGTGAAAAGCCATGTGGGATTACCAAAACTGTATTTAAAAGTCCCTAGCTCCCTTTTACTTTTTTTGTTTTGTTTTGTTTTTAAGTGGGGGAAAAAAACTTCAAAGCATTAAAATGTCTACGTGGCATTTATGGTGGCCTGCCACAAACAAATCTTCTGGTTTAATTTTCACATTTTTAACCAGTGTGCTGCATGGATTATGCATCTCCTTAATAAGATAGTCAATGGAGTTCATTAGTTTATATTTTTAGGGATTAAACATTGCTGAGTTTAGATGTTTTTACTGAAATGTAATTGATCCTGGGGAAGCAGGGATAATTTAGCATTTCAGTATTTAAAGCTACGCATAGATAGTCCCTGACTGCTCACAAGGTTAGGGGTTGACTGGGAAGGGGTGTGATGCAGAAAATCCATGCTGCTGAGATAAGAAATGAGGGGTAGATGTAGACAGTGTTCAGAATTGAGGGCAACTTGGGGTGAGTGGTCTGGGGTGGAAGGCTGAGGAGGAGAGGTGGAGGAAAAGGAATTTTTAATTGTGGAGAAAAGCAACTGATAGGAGGCCCAGCTCTTTTCCAGGTGTATTTGTGCCAAGATGACCTGACATTACCACTGTTATCCCACGGACGCGCTTGTTCCACAGGCGGCCCAGCAGGGGCTCAATGGCTTGAGCCAAGCACAGCACGGGGCTCTGGCTTGGGAACCGCGGGACTTTGCATCCACTGAGTTTCCCCTGAGCTGGGGAAGGCATTGTCCAGATCACTGTGAGTTGTGAACAGACACATATCTGTGTATACCAATTCATTTTTTATTTTTTTTTATAGAATCACATGTCTGTTGTGCCTGTGATGTCCAAAAACCTACTTAGGCCAGTTTTACCAGCTCTTCTGGGTGCAAGGATCATGGGGGTCAACAAGCAGAACTAATTATCAATACCCAAAAAGTGAGATTTGGGGAGAATCTTACTGAATAAAAAGCAAAACTGTGCAATAAGGGTTTACAGGGCTGGGATCTTTCTTTCTATTGCTCTGCAGCATTCTGCACAACATGTGGGCATTATATGTATTTTGGTGGTACACCAAGGATTAGATAATCTGTATTTGGTTATTCTCCCAGACAGTCAGTAATGATAATTTGAATGAGGAAGATTTTAAAAAATGCATCTGGCAACTCTGTGGGCGTGTTGTTGTTGTTTCTTTAAAAAATAAAAATAAAATAAAATAAGTTTCTGGAGGCACCAGGAATAATTAGGAAACCAATAAATAATCACTGAGCTCTAACACATGCAGATGACTTTCCAGAGGAAGCAGCCAGGGCTGAGCGTGCAGCAGAAAATGGGGAAACCTTGGCTTGGGGTGGGAGGATGGGGGGGGTCCTAGGGGGGACCGGGGGGTGCTGGGGGCGGCGGGCGGCGGGCGCTAGGACCCGACAGGGGCGGCCTCATTTGTTCCGTGGCTGCTCCTTGCTGCAACGGTCAGCGCATCCCGCTCTGCCAAAACGGGGGAAAAAAAAAAAACAAAACACACACACACACACAACTCTTCGAAAGAAAAAAAAAAAAAAGCCGAGCAACTTTTTTTATTTATTTTTTTTTCCTAAGAAAGCGCAGCCCGGCTCGGCAGCGGGAGCAGGAGGGGTTTGGGAGTTAACTGCATGCAGGAAATCTCTCACATCCTGAGTCCCGGCTCGCTCCTCTCCGTAGCTGTGTGTTATGGTGCCGCTCGCCAGCCCCAGCTGATGAAAGTTTGCCTCCCTCAGTCTGGGCTAAGATGTCAACGCGGCTCCACGCGGGGCAGCGGCGCTTCCCTCCCCCGCGCCCCCCGGCCCGGCTCCCTGCGCTGCTGCTCAGCCTCAGCTGGCTCCTCTTAGCATCACCCGGAGCCCGAGGTAAGTGACCGACAGCTGGACGTGCACGCCGACAGCTTTGGAAAACTGGAAACCCTTTCCTCAGCCCACGCTGCCACGTTACGGGGACACCAGCCCGGACAACGTGAGCTGCACCGGGGGGCTCTCCGCACCACTCCGCACCCCTCCGTACCCTTCTTTTCCCTCCTCTGGAGGCCTCCCTGTCCCTTGGGGGACCCGTCCCGGGACACCCCCCCGGTCCTGGAGCGGTCAGTGCCCTGCAGGCAGCCCCCGGCTGGGTGCTGGGTGCGGGGTGCGGGGGCTCCTTTGGGGTCCGGAGCCCTTTTACAGCCGGGAAGCTGCCGGTGCGAGCTGCCCTGCCGGAGAAAAGTTTGCTCGCAGCCCCGCTCATTCAAAGGGAGCGCAGGCAGGCAGCACTGGCTTCGGGTGTAGCATTGGTTTGGAACTTTATGATCCCTTTTTACAGCCGAGAAAGAGCGACTTGGCTCTGCACAGCAGCTCCGGGGCTCATTCGGGAATCGCTGGAGCCCCCGGGCCCTGTCCTCTCCCTTTAGCAGCAGCTGACAATGCATATTTCATGCGAGAGAGGGAGGGAGATCCTCTCTTAGAAATATATTTAACAGCGCTGAGGAGCGCGTGGATCTCTGCGAGTCACTGCAAACTTGGGTCTTTTTTTTTCATCGCAACGTTAAACTTTGTACATGTTTGTTTGCGTCCGAATGTATGCACAGAGACTTTCTCTGGGACTTTGGCTCTGGGCTTGCTAGGAGAAAGGCAGAGGTGTGCTCGGCCACACGTCAGCCGGAGCGCTGACATCCTAGGGCAGGCAGAGCACGCTGGTGCATTTAACCTAGGATTTATGTGGATGGATTAACAGGACTTGAAACTTTTGCCTCTCTGAGGGATCTTAACTTCTGTCCTTCAACATTTGCATTTCTTTCCTTACACCAAGTCAGCGTGCTGGGGAGAAAGGGCTGCAGAAAGGATCAGGTAGATGAAGAGCCATCAGTCCACGGTGTCCCTGCTGGCTGCATGGGCAGGGGGTGGCTTTGGGTGGGCTGAGCATTGGTGTCCTGACCTGGCCATGGGAACTGCTGTGGCCAGACCAGCCCCTCCACTCGATGGAGGCATGCTAGGATGGGGTACGTCTGACTATCTGCCCAGGAAGGTTTGGGGGGAGGGGCTCTACGAAATGAAAAAAATGAACATACCCCAAAGTAAAGACCCTCTAATAAAATTAAAGGCACGTCGTGGGTGGCTGAGATCTAACATTGAGACAAGAAATGGTGAGTGGCAATGGAAACCCCATCGGCTGTATTTTGGGATTCCCTAAGAGCCAAGCTGAGTCTCTAGGGTCACATTTGTGCTGATGAATTAAGCTCTCTGAAGTTTACATCAGTTTCCCGTCCTTATGCTAGGTGTCGAGCAGTGGCGGTGCTCACTGACCCTTGCAGCTCAGTCGGATTTTCCGGTTGCCTTGCTACATCCCTCCTGCTCCTTTCCGCTACATGTCCATAACTTGCTCTTTTGGATCTGCAGCCAGTGTGCTCAGCAAGTAGCGTCTCCTTTCATTCCTTTTTTTTTTTTTTTTTTTTTTTTTTTCTTTTTCTTTTTCCTGGGGAAGTAGAGAACAGCTTCAGCCTTGCCAGAGTGTGTGCTGCTTTCTTGGTCGCAGAGGTGCTGAAAGTTACAGCCGCACACTGCTAGACCCGGCGGAGCTGCCCGGTGATGAAAAGCCCTCTTAGCTCTGCTGGCACGCGTCTCCTCCGGGCGCTTTGAAGCCCTGCGACTTCTACATCAGCTGGCTCCACTGCTGTGGCTGCTCCGGGCCCAGTGTCCATGATTTTCGGTGCTGTAAGGGCATCCTGACTTTTGCAGCAACACACGCCTCGAGATTAAGACAGAAATGTAAAGTGTGATATGCCTCAAAAATCAGTTTTGAGACGCGGTTGTTTGAAAAGGCAAGAGGCACACGTAACTTGACAGCTCTCATGTTAAACAGAAATTACCAGGTTACAAGCTAGACAAGTAAGAGCAGCCTCACCTCTCACTTTCAGAGTGAGTTTCCTTTCCAATTTTTATGGTTTCACAATTGCCTTTTCCAGTTGCCAAAATCTCCAGCTCTTGGCTGCTGCCCGAAAGGACCCCATGGATGACATGGGAAACTGATGGAAGTACCGGCCTCAACGAGATAGGAAAGCTAGTTTTGCTTTGTTATCCTAGTGGGGAATAACGTCTGGAAGGTTAAGATCTAATCTTATAGGTTTAGATAAATTCAATGTCTGTATAAGCTTTTTGCAGAGTCAAGGCCTTTGTGGATCTGTCTGCAGGGCAGATGACGAGGTGATGGTGTGTAAAGGCAAAGTCCATAGTAGTGTGTGTGGGAAGCCTTGTAAATCTCTTTTAGATATTAGGTGTTAGCTGCAAGAACAGCAGAAAAAACAACAACAACAACAACAAAAACTAAAACTGCAGTCCAAAATTCTTCACCTTCAGTTAAAATAACTTTTCTGCCAGGTTTTATTTTTGCTACTGGTTGCAACTGCCTTGGCTGTAATGGAAATAAATGACAGGAGGAGATAACTTTCCCTGTCTCACGCTTTAACACTGATCTCTCCAACATGCCCCCTGTTTTCAAACTCGTTTTCAAACACTGTCTTCTTTCAAACTGTTGGACCTTACGTGGCAGATATTTATGGTCTGTGTACACTCACCTTCTCGTCTGACGATTATCCCTATCAACTCCCCTGCAGATAGCCTGGCACGTGCTCTCCGCAGCCACAGGGCTCCACAGATCCCAGCCAAAATACACCAGCCGAGGACATTATGCCTGCTTTTCCAACCATTTTCACATCATTAACTCTCACATTTGCTGGTGAGCATCTGGTGGCTTCTCCTCTCTTGCTTTCCTTGAGATTTTTGAGAAGGTCACATCCAGCCACAAAGAGCATCCTCTTGGATGGTGATGGCTGATGGGCTGCGTTTCGGCTGCTTTTCACCTTGCTCACAGCACAGAAGTTGCATCTCCTTCAACATGTGAGCAACCACAGCAGACCAGGCCTGTGTTTATCTGCTGCTTCCACTGCCAGCTGCCGCCGATGTTGTCAATCACGAAATTCTGTTTTAAAGACTGAATTCACATAAGGACTCATTTGGTCTGCCACCAGCCTCATTCAGACCTCACGTATCCTAATCCTGACATATTTATCACTGGCGATCCCTATGCTTTTAACATGCCTCACATTGCCAGTGCAATTTGTCTGGGCTTCCCTTTGTCGGCGAGCTGGCGGGCAGCAGCAGTGGGGCACAGGGACAGGGTGCTCACAGCAGCTGAGCCTGGTGTCTGAGGATGTGCCTAGGGGAGGATGATGGGCTGGGTGCTATCTCGACTCTGTACCAGCTCAGATTTTGCTCTTCATGTTGCATGCACTTGCGTTTCATTTAGCCTTTCAGATAACTCCTAGGATAAAAGCGTGTCATCTCCAAAATTTTACAGTACCAAAAGTCTAAGTCCCACCTGCAGAGGCTTCTCTTCCACCCTGCTGAGTGTCCAGGGCAAATCTGTGACAAACCAATTAAAAAAAGCATGGCTTGAGTAAATCTGTTAAAGGGTTGCAGTTAGTTCTTTTTAGTACAGTACAATGGAAAACCTGCTTTCTTTATGGTCAACACCAGAGTGAAATGCTTCAACCGCCCAATGCAGCAAGGTTGGGCATCTATAAATGTCCCTTTCAACCCAAACTGTTCTGTGAACTGTATTAAATCCTTGCCTTTTTGATAAAAGGGTCACACAATACCCAAGGAAAAATGCTGTTTTCTCAGTAGACTTCAGACTCAAGAAGTTTTGTTCATCTCCAGCTGTGATTTGGATGCTCAGCTAGATGGTGCCGATCTGTCTGGTAATGCTTGTCACTTTGACCAGTCTTACAATGCATTGCCATTATCTCAAAATAGTACTTTTACACCTTTTTTAGGTATATTTTTTTTTTTCTCGTCTGCATTTTTAAGCTCGTGATTGTCTTTTATGATGAAGTGACTGGTGAAACTACTGTTGGAGGATTCATGTATTACCGAGCTTACTGCTAAAATTATGAAGAAAAATGGTGTCTAAGGTATGATAAACTGCAGTTACCCTAATGTCTATGAACTCACATTAGGGTGTAGGCAGTGGTACAACAGCACTGCAAAAAGAGCTTGAGGTGCACAGAAGGCTTGTGTTAGTGGAAGAGGCCAAGTGGTATTTGCTGAAATGAATGAATGTTCTCAGCATTAGCCATTTAGTGTCACATAAGAGTTGGAGAATACACTGATACTGAGCGTGGTGTTGTCATCAGTGTTTCAGAAAGTGACTTGATCAGCTGCATCATCTAATTAGAAAAGCTTATTCCTCTATTAAATCACTCCATGTTGTTTAATTAACTTTTTTTATACAATATATAAATGACATTGCTCTCCTCCATGATTTGCAACTAAGATGAGAAATATTGGGTTGGACTGGGGGTAGAGGTTGTCCATCCACTCAGGCAAAGTGATGAAACCATCATTTGGATGAACATATCCCTTCTCATCCAAAATATATGATCTAATAAGGCGAGAAGTGGAATGTTTCATGGCCTGTTATGCATGCTGGATAATACACAGCAAGGCGTAAAAAGCTGGATGCAGAATTTGGCACAAAAGGATCTTTAGCTAGTTTATTCTGAGATATTTGTCAAGACAAACAGTGTCAGTGCTTACAAATCTAGTCTAATGGTATATGTCAAATGCATTAACTGAAAAGCATTTTTCTGACAGTGGTGAAAGTTTGCTGTTTTCTTGCTTCTATTTAATGTTTTCTAATTCTGAAAACAGCTGATTGAGCAAGAGAAATAAACTTCATGTGTGACTGCTTACCTTTGAAACAACATATCGGAATATAAACATCACCAAATCCAAGTGTTTATGGGATTTTGTTTTGATATAGTCATGTAAAAAAAATCAAAAAATCTGGAGTTTGTCATAATGCTCCACTAAATGAGGTGAGCATATGGGCCTGGCCACACGTGGAGCTGGGCATCACCACTGTCCTTACTCAGCAGTGCTGTCTGTACGCATGCTGCAGATCCTCTACTTCCACAATTAGAGGAAGCAAGGAACAGAGCAATTCTAGACTATTTAAGTCTCATTTGCATTCCTTCTCTGCCACTGAGATCACGGCTATGACAGCTATAGCTGGGAATGAGATTTGGCCCCTGCGGCTTCTCAGGAAGGATATAGCGTCTCATTTGGACTCATGTTCTTTTGTGAACTGGAGGTCATAGAACTGTATTCAGGCTAAAAACTGCTTGTGCCTTTGGACACAGACTTGAAAGCATGAGATAAACATTTCAAGTGAAATTGTATTTATGGGTTCCTGTATTGCCTCTTCAGTAAGGAACATGCATCCCACAGAAGAGACATTTTGGTAAAGATGTGTGTTTGAGGGGAAAGTGCAGTGTCATTGCAGAACTCTTTACCCTTTGGAAAGTAGGAGCTTGTCTATTTTGCTTGTCTATTATTTTTAATACAAAATAATTATATATTTAAAGACTTGTTTGTGAGTTTGATCTTTAGTTGTGATAATTTGTCTCACCTCCATGGATGTGGCTCCTTTGTCCAGCCTGGTGTTAACACAACTTTCTGTGCTCTTCATTTGGAATCTGCCTGAACGGATCCGAGGATGCATAGGTCAGAAGAGCAAAGCCCTGTTGGTGACATGGGAAGACATCCTGGATATTCTCCCCACCCTGAGGAAACAATAAGAACAAATGTTTTCTACTCCTGTGTCTCATCTCATGAAGAACTTGTGAAAGTCAAGAGTTATGTGCCAATGCAGTGCATATGGTAACAATGCACACATAAACCTGAACAGGTTAGGTGGCTTCAAGAACATCAAGTAACCCTGAATTTTCATGGTTCTTCCTGGTTTTTGAAAGAAGAATGACAAAATTTGGTAATAGTTTATGTTAGCACGGGCACACTTAATTGTTTGTTGTCCCATTGCATAATGGAGGTAGCAGGTATTCCCTTAAAAACAAAAGCACATGATGGATATTAACTCCTCAGCTCAGTAGCTCTTTTGCTAGGATTGGGAAAGAGCCACAAATGGTTTCCCATGAACATTCACCTAAATTAATACTGAAATGTGCTTCAGCTGGGTTTGCTCTGCTTTCAGTGTGCTTTCCCAGAGAACATCCGAATGAATGATTTGTGTGCGTGTGACGAGGACAATTCAAACTCCCACTCAATAATTTTATTCACTGGTGATTGTACATTGTATACAGGATAGAACATCCCTCAATACAGTTACACTAAGGATTCCTTGTATTCAGTGAGGGAGGCTATTAAATCACTGGGGGAAAAAAAAAGAAAAAAAAAAAGGAAAAAAAAAAAAAAAAAGGATTGTCCAGCACCTTTTAAAAGACTGAGAGGAAATTGTATTTTGGGGAGTAATTTTGAACTGAATTCAGTGGAAAGTAGCATTTCTTTGGAGGGGAGCAGCTGGAGAGGAATGCTGGATCTGGGTTTTCTTGTAATTATGTGGACTCATCACTGAAAAATGAACATGTTCACTTTATCTACTTTTTTTCTTTGACATTGGAGCAGTGTGGTTGTGTCTGTTCTTGTAAAGCACACAATTTCTCCACCCAAATAAATGTTTTTGTTAGGTGCTGCCTCTCTGATGCTGAAGGGTATGAGGCTGAGTGTATAATCTGAATGGGAATCTCTGGGACTGGGATCCTCCTCTGAGAGGGAGCAGCAGTTCAGGAAGAAATAGATGTGCCCAGTAGCGCCTGTGCTGGGCTGATGCTGAGTTAAGACAGGACGTTCTTCATTATAGCATCCTGAAAATACCTCTGTGAAAGGTAGTATGTATCCCTCTGTATTTTTTTTTACCTCTTATTTGTCCTTTCCTGTTTGTTTTCATGAAACAGAGTGGCCAGGTCATTTTATGTGGTGTGCATCAGGACTTGGAAACAAAGCAAGCTTAAGATAAGATTTCCAGCAAGAGAACAAAAGTTCTCCAAAGTCACCATGTTTCTTCTTTTTTTAAAGCTCCTTTGGGTTTGAATCTTGCATTTATAATTTGCCCTTTCCTGCTGACATCAAACACTCAGTTCTTCCACAGGGGAACCTCGGGGTATCCACCCATCACCTGTCATGCCCTCCAGTTCAGTGCTGCTCTGGTTTTAATTTGCCAAACTTCAAAATCTCTTCTAGAAAAAAAGCAGCTCTGTCTTTGGACTGGTCCTGAATTGTAATTCCTCAGTCAAACACAACAACATCTCAAATGAGGCTGGACAGCTGTTTTCTAAATATAGTATAGGTCTATATTCTATACTCGGTAATAAAGCTTGGTTTTCACCATCTGAAATGTCCTGCGGCCTCCCTGCCCCCTCCTGCAGTCGGTGGCAAATGTTCTCCCAACTCCACTTGTCACATTTTGTTCTGGAGAACAGGGAGGATATTGAGCTATACTGGCTTCTTTCCTTGAGTGCATTTCAATATGTATTTTGTATAATGAGAGCCCAAATCCTTCTCGCATTACTTATGCTTTAATCACACTGTGCTCTCCCAAGATTGCTTTAATCGCATTTGCATCAGCAGGGGTAACTCTGTGTGATGAGCAATATTTCATCTGCAAACAGAGGAGAAGGCCGACCTCGGGCGCATGACAGGGAAGGAACTGGCTGTCCTGGCATTGTTACAGCACAGCTCTCCAGCGGAGAGTGGTGCAGCATCCTAATTTGGGGGGGTAGATACTCAAGAATTAGGAAGAACAAAAGCTATTTTTAAGGTTTTCTTCAGGATCTGTCGAGTGTGATAGTTCTCTTTTAATTTTTGAGCAAATGGCTTTTTGACGTGTTAACGCCAAAGAAGTGCAACGCTGCCGAGTGCAGCAGACATCATTTTGTAGTTTAGCCATGACATTACTGTATATGAGAACTGAAAAGTTATATAGATATTACACCAATATATAAACCATGTGTGTTAGAAAGACAAGTTCAGTTTTGAAATATTTGACTTAGCTATGCTTTTCACTTTCAATCTGTGCCAAACATGTGCTTGAATGACTGATGGAGTCATATGGTTCCCTGAATAAAGTACTTTATTGTGCACAGACTTAGAGCCTTCCAACAGTTGTATTACAGAAGCTTGAAGATTAAGATGATCCAACTGCTTAGGGGGTATGTTTCACAATGAACATTTTCTTTTTCTTTTTCTTTTTTTTTTTTTTTTTTTCCTTTTCCCCGTCTCTCTCTGTTTTTCGCCTTGAAACGTGTCACTGGTTTGTCCAGCTGGTCGCGCAGTGACACTGACCATGGCTGGCGAAGAACAGCAAGTTACTTCCAATTCGCAGTTTTCACTCCTGTGTCCACGTTGAAATGCTGCACACGTGATTTTGCCGGAGTTTATGGGATGTCGGGGGGGAGGGCTGGTTCCTGCTGCAGATTATTTCCTCTGCAGAACTGGATTTAGGAAGGGAATAACTCCTGCAAGAACAAGTGATGACAGGAGACAGTCCTTAGAATTATAAAACTGAAAGATGAAAAAGCATGTTTTTAAGGCTGTTTAGTTAAAGGGAATCAGTGTCTCAAACTCCGATTTCTCATCTGAGCAGTCAGTTCTTGTGAAGCTGCTTGGTATGAAAGATCAAGTGGACACACTGCAAAATCACACCCAGATTAGCTTGAAGTTGACAGACCTGTCAAGATGGAGAGAGCATCCTTTTCCATTAGATACAGGAAGGACAGAAAATTAAACTCAGAAATGCATGGAGTCATCTTGCTGTTGCCTGTGCTCAGGTTCAGCAAAGACCTGTGCTGACTTTTGATGTTCTAAAAATCTGGTATATGAGACATAATTTTGACATGTGAAGAAAAGACAAGATTCATGAGCAGATCCGTGGAGTGTTTTTTGAAAGTTACTTGTGTTTAAATGCCTGAGGTCTTGGGTGTGGGAAGGGGGAAGGAGTGAGAGCAGGAAAACTTTGTGTACCATTAGCTGGCCTTATTTAATAATTATTTTTCAAGGCAGGCCATGAAAGAACTAATTTAACTAGATCTTGTGGAGAGAATCAATGCATTGCTGGGATGTGCAAAGGTTAGTTTAAAAGGTAATTTATGGTTCAGAACTAGTAAAAACTTTACTGCAAGAGATAAGATTTTTATTTTATGCGCAGTCAAGCCTTGCTCAGCCTTCTGTGCTCACACACAGGCAAGGGAAGGGTCTGGCACACTGTGTACTCCTTTAAATCTGAGTAAGTGCTGTTAGCAGGGTAATGGGAAGAAATCAGGCTGGTGGGGCTTCTGATTTTTGTTCTTTTTTTTTTTTGGGGGGGGGGGGGGAGGATGGCTCTGCTTCTTGTTGGTGCTTAGTGTAAAATTGGAGAAGGACAGACAGTTGACTTTAAGGCAAGCTACTCCTTATTGTATCCTATGGAAGTTACAAGGCTTGCTTTCTTTAACGACTGTGCAGTGGAATTCTTAGATTGTTTTATTTTGCAGCATTTTTATATTTATTATTACATAGTAATATAGCCTGAATTATTGTTATATTCATGAGTGACAATTTATTATTATTCCTATCTGAAAGTGAGTGCCATTCTTGAAGATGGCATCGACAAAACTTGTGATCTGTGCTTGGATAAGGTACAGCTTGGGTAATGTTTTTACTTTTGCTGAAAGATGTAGTGAAACAGTGAATAGGAAGCACACCCCTCACACCCTGGACAGATAGTTGAGATTTATTTAATTTAATTTAATTTATCTTTTTTTTGTGTAATATAGTCTGATTCCTAATTCTAATAATTTCCATTTAAAGCATTTTTTTCCTTGATTCAGAGAGTTAGATGTGATCTTATTTGCTCAGAAGCTTTATATTGCAATCTAATTTTATATATGGCCACTTTATACTCTTGCCATTTATAAATACATCATCACTGGTGATGTAAACACCAAGAGGTACATGAAGCTAAAGGGCAACCATGGGCCCTGTCACCTTTGCTTTTCTAGATTACGCAATTAATTCTTTTAGTTGTCCTCTTGCAATTCAGTCTTCTCCGCTTCCCTGATCGCCCTGGTAGCCTTTCCAATCCACCATTTCCAGGCTGAATTCATCCTTTGTGAACACAGGTGTTAAGAAATGCCTGCACTATTCCAGATGTGCTTGTACTGGTAACTTAAGTGTCTGATATTCACTGGAAACTCTTCTGATGCATCGTTCCAGGGCTGTATTTGCTTCATCAGTTCTGGATGGCTCCTATATTGAATATCATGTACAGGTCCTTCTTGTTTCATTTGTCAATGCTTTGCCCCAGCCTTCAAGTTACTGATTCTTTTGTACTATTCCTGCCCTTTTCTGTGCAGTCATCATCTCCTAACTTGGAGCATTAGATGTGAGAAGGATGCTTGTGGACATTGAGTAAAGGTTGCAGATGGAAATACTAAGACTGATCCTAATGCATCATCTTCACAAACCTGGTAGAAACCTTCCTTTGCTGGGCTAGTTGTCAAGTCGTGCTTGGGTGGGTAATCCCTACACCCTGCCAGTTTCACCCCCTTCTTAATTTTCGTAAGTTAATACCCATTTGGAAGGGCAAATGCTTGGTCCTTTCCTCTCAATGTGTGAGCTTGGTAATTATGTATTAAATAATTCTGAGTCTGGAGGTGATAACAGGGCTGGCCCAAATAAGACATAACAAGACTGATTGCCAGTGGTTGGACAGGTGCTGGAGGTAGCCATGGTTCCAGCCCCTTCCTCCATAGCTAGAAATACCCCAGCTAAATCATGGGTCCCAGTGGCAGCGAGCTAAACTAAGGAAGCTGGAGAAAACTAGGAGGGAAATGGATAAAGGATTCCACTTCTGTCTTCCATGACCTTGCCAAAACCTGTGATACAGAGCAATGCCATTAGTTGCTCTCAGTTTGCTGAAAGGTTTTTTAGCAATTTAGCTTTTTTATTTTTCTTTATCTTGGCTGGTGGCACTGAGCAGTGCATGGGGGGCTGCGATTGGGGTTGTGGCCGAGCATCCTGTGGCACCGGGGTGTGGGCAATGACTGTGGTGGGTGCAGGGGCTGCAGGAAGGGTTGGCTTTATGGTAAAGTATAAGGTTAGAGATGAGTGGTGTGCACCAGCTGCCCCCCGTCTGGCTGCTCTCCTCCACATTGTGCCATGCACAAGCAGCATGAGCAGGGATGTGTGCTCCGCGCAGGCAGCTCTCTCCTTCCCCTCCAGCCCATCTCCTCCAGAGCCACTCGGTCTGGGGAGTGCTCGCCTCTTTGTTTATCGTAAGGATGAATAAATTGTGCTGCCTGACTAAAAGCGTATTAATTTTAAGTAAATGGGAATCTGAAGTGTGTCTGGGCTTCTTCAGGAGGCAGTGGCTGTTAAACAGAGATGTCACATCACATGCGTGGAGTTTATTTTGCACAGGGCTTGAGGGAAACTGAAATGCAAAGAGAAAGATGACAACTATTCTTAACTACTTGGCCAACAAGTCCTTGCATGATATTGCACAAACACGAAAAGTTGCAGAAGTACACTGCAGATGAAAAATGTGCAAGCAATACAAAAGTCACTGGCAGATAACATCTACTCATCCTGTTATTTGTACAAAGTGTTTTTTATATTCCTGGAAAAAAAAAAAATCATAAAAAAAAAAAAAAGAATAAAGGGCTCTACACCAGCTTGTGGGCCACTTGTGGATCAAAACCATTACTTTCAGTGCAGGCTGAAAATAGAAAACAGATAGACCCGACTGTGAAGTTTTCCATGTGAACAAGTGGGAGACGAGCTCGCATCAGGAGGAACCGGGCAGAATTTCACTGAAATGGAAAATAAGTAGGTGAGGAAGAAGGTGCGTGCGACACAAAAGATAGGAAACCTGGGTCCAATAAAGCCTCTAATAATGCAGATGGTCTGATTTTCTTCCCCTCTCATGACACGTTACTGAAATTTGAGTTCTCTGATTTCACTTATTACACTATTTATATTGCTGCAATACCAAGAGTCCTGGTACAGAAGAAGCCTCTTTATAATTGTAATGCAAACAGCTCTAATGGCTGCAGCTTCAAGGAAATCATAATGAAAATGGGTAAAAGCAACAAAGAGTGGCAGAGAGGAAATACCAGCTCATCCATGAATGTGAAGAACCATGGCATTGGGAGCTCATGTAAAGTGACCAAGGAGATTGAAAGGAGCTCATGTAAAGTGACCAAGGAGACCTCCCTTTCCATCCCATTGCGCTCTTCCCCTGGAAGCTGTCTGAGAGGGCTGCCCTGATGCCCTGTGATGGGTGGCCAATAACCAGCAGAGGACTGGAAGTGTATTTTGCTCATCCAGGAACTGATTAAGTGTCCCTCTCTGGGACAATTTTGGTGTTTCCCACTTGGGCTGAGGTGAGGGCCATGTGTGCCAAGGGCACTGCTTCAACTCCTCAAGGCTGCCAGCAGCCATCCCACCTTCCTACCAAACTGGAAGCCCAAACCACCACTCAGATTTGGGGCTGCTCTGGGACTGCACACCAGTTTGTCCCATTTTTTCAAGGCTTCCAGCATGCTTCAAATTCAACTTCTAGGCCTTTATATTTTTTAGCCTGTCTCTATTAAGTTTGTGGGGTTTTGTTTGTTTGTTTGTTCCTTTTCCTGACTTTGAGTCTTTCTCTACCTAAGTCTCATGACTCTGTCCCATTGTTCAGCTGGGCTGGTGGCCTGTTAGATGCTGCTGTCTTTCCCATCTCATATAGATATGTGGGGAGGGGGGGTCACTCATCATCAGCTGTGATCCCCTGTTGTTTGCAAGGCATTCTTTGAAGCTTTGAAATCAGGCCTCAGAATCCTACATAAAGGATTTACTTGTTTTTTTATCTTCCCCCTGATTTTATATAAAAAGACTGATCTAAAGTTTGCCTCTCTGTTATACAGATTGCTCGATTTTGTAGTCTTTCAGAAAGATGCATAGCATGTTAATATAGTGACCTTAAATTAAAAAAAAAAAAAAAAAATTAAAAATCACTACTTCGTTTACAAAAGAAACTGTAACTCGTCCTCACAGTGAGGACATCTGGGAGCTGAGCAAAAGCATAACGCTGGGCATGTGCTTAAGGGCTTTTCAGAAGGAGGCCACACCACCCGGATGCATTGCTCTCTCTGCCTTTGCAGGAAGCTGTGATTTTTATCACACACAATAATTTAAATAAAAACATCCAGATAAGCAGCAAAATGTTTGGCTGAAGGAAAGCATCTAGACAGAAACTGATCTCGTATTTTCTAAATGCTATGGCTTCGGAAGAGTTTGCGAGCCCTAAAGCTTGTCTGTTCTGCTTCCCCTGAATAAATTATCTTTCCCAATAAAGATATTACTGCTGCCTATAAACCTGTCTTGATGTCTGTCTCCAGACTATCAACACTTCCACACAATATGCATTTTCCAGTGTGCCCATAAAGAAGCATGTGTGTAAGATTAAATTTGCTCATTGTAACCTTGCTTCTTTACGCACCACAAGCATCACTTTGTCACGTAAGTGATCCCGAATAATAGAAGTAGGAGGGATAATACTGAGCTGCACTTTGTGTAGATACGATTCCCTTTTCATGTGATATTTTCATCACAGTTGCAATTTCTGGACCATGCTGTATAAGAAGGGAGTAACACGTTTGTGCACAAATGCTGGCCTCTCCCCCTTCCCTTTTGTTTTGGGCAATGTAGAGATGTTAACATTTTGCAGAATTAATTGGAAAGGCAACTTGCACACAGAGGAATACAAGAAAGACTTTGATGCCTCCTGGTATCTGGCTGCATCTCCACTGTAAGGCTGTGGAAGTGATGCAGACAGCGGGTCTGTGGGAGGAGAAGTATGCTCACAGGGGTTCTTAATACTTAGACTGCACTGAGCTTTCAGAGTGCAAATCCTGTAAAATAATACAAGGACCTGAGTCATTCAATTCATATAGTGGAGACTGCTCTAGTGAGCCAAGAAGAGGAAAAGAAATCAGGGACAGAGCCAAACTTTTCTAATTTCTCTGAGATATGCTTCATAAATTTCTCTTCTGTGAGGGGAGCTTCATGTCTCATCATCAGAATGAAGAGCAGTGAGGTTTCATGCAGTCTCAGTAGTTATTAATTAAACCCTCCAGGGCAGATGAGGAGGTATCCCATACCCCTGGGGGTGAGCCCAGTTGTCTGCAGGATTTGGAGCATCACTTCCCAGTTCTGGCACTGCATCCTCCTAGACCCCTGTCACCTGGGCTTTGCTGAGGGCAGGGTGAAAACCCTTTATCTGCAGGAAGACCCGTAACACAAGCAGCTTTCCTCTGCCCAATATACTTGATCTTTTAATCTTAGCCTTCTGCTGATGTTTTAGGGAAAGTATATTTTTAAAAACATGCTTGAAAATACTCAACTCTTATCCTCATGGGGTCTGAGTGCTCTAGAGTGCTCAGCATGTTGGTTGGTGTGGCAAACCCCACCAACATTTTGACTTTCCTATGGCTCCTGGAATACATCTACGCTTTCTCTTCTAGATTTATCCTCAATACCATTTCCAGGTCTTGTATTATGGTTTTTGGTTTTGTTTTGTTTTTTTGTTTGTCGGGTTGGTTGTTTTTTAGGACTCTGTTCTGAGAGGCACAATACCATTAGTAAGTTTAGTGAGAGGAGAAATGGTTGATAAATGTTGCATGCAAATAGCTTTTTGACATTGTAGTACGAATTGAAGTAATCTGACTGTGTGGGAGTAGAGCATTATTTCAGTGAGAGTTTATATTCTCTTCCAGGCTTTTTTTTTTTTTTTTTTTTTTTTTTTTCTTCTTCTTCTTTTTTGCTAATATGACTGTGCTGCTTCCTTCCTTGATGTTATTGGATTCTCGATATTTCATGACCTTCTGGTATGTCCATGCAGAAATGCTGAGGCCACTAAGATAAGTAAAATTCAGTCTTTTGTTGTACTAAGTTCAGACTTGTTTGAATGGAGTGCAACCGAGTATTTCCATGTTTAGCAGAGTAAAATGGTGTGTTAAAAAGTGTTTAATACCTTGGATTAAGACTGGTAAATCTATCATGTACAATAAGCTTGGAGCTTTCAAGAACCCGAAGCAGGGTTGTTATATCTGTGCTGTCACAGATCCACAAAGCATGTGAACCAGGCATCTCCACTGCAAAAATGGGGAGGACATAAGGGGAAATCTGGGATCATCATTGGTCCTTTGGAGCACACGATGTGCAATGACAGGGTTCATTCATCTCAGGGGAATAAGGTCTCCAGTTACACCCCATGGAAATTGTCCTCCTTTCCACCAATGCTGCTTTGGATTAGAGCCAGTGTGCCTGAATCTGGGAAGAGGGATGAGGAGAAGAGACCCAGGAGAAGGGACCAAGGGAGTGGAATGAATAATGAATGAATTTCTTACCTTAATTATTGGAAAATAGACCTGATAAAGTCTTATCTCATTTAAATCCCTGCAGCTTGCTCACTCTTAATGATGACACTGAAATGACAACCACATAATGTGTTCGCTCTTGCTGTCGTCTTCAATAAAAATAATAAAAAAAAAAAAATCCTTAATCTCATTATTAACATAACACTCCTACATAACATACCTAACCACATTTTTGACTCAGATATTGAGACCCAACTCCTTGTCATTGCATCCTGGTATCTCTGCTCCTCACCTTGTCCTGTGTTTGTGTGGTGCTGAGCACCATAGTTTCTGAATGGGACTCTTAAGAGCAATACAAAGTTATTTAGTAAAAGGAGGTGAGGGTAATAGATGAAAATGCCTTCATAAATAATAGCAACTTTTGCTTACCTCAAGGTATAAGAAACAAGAATTACCTACATAGTTTTAAAACTGTCTGCACTGTTTGGACAATGACAGTGTGAACCCACAACGTTTTAATGTCTAATGCATTTCCCGAATTGTTTCCTTTTAAAGTATGCTGCCAGGTCCCTTAAATGACAAGGTTCGTGTTGTCAGATGCTGCTCCCTACTAACCAGGAAGTGCTTCCCCCTGTTCTAGGTGAGAATGTGGACAGCAAGTTGGAGTCCTCGAGACAGCTGATGCCAAAGGACCCGCCAAAAAATTACGAGATAACATCTCCTGTCCTTTTGAATGGAGAAAAGTGGAGACCAGCAAACAACATTTATTCAAAGGTTAGTCTTTGTTTTGCCTATTATTTTATTCTGAGGAGTGTAACAATTAGAAGGCTTTGGGGGAAACTAATGTGCTTAATTCATCATAGCTATTACAAGCATATTTTTTATATTTTAGTAGAGGTTCTGCAGTCTACAATTCTTGCTTTCCTAACTAAACAAAATGAAGGAGGTCTTTGAAATTAATATTTTTGTTTGTTTGTTTTTAAACTGTAAAATGGCATTCTTATTTCTGACTGCAGAAATGGAAGGAAAATAATATTTTTAATGAAGTTAAAATACATTGCTTGAGATTGTATCATACAACAACAAAGCAACCCCCAAAACGAGGCAGGGTAATCTACCACTGTTTTTGACCTAACAGCGATTGTTTCCCCATTTGACAGACCCTGATAAGCTTTCCTCTTTCCTTTCCTCAGCCATTGGCAGGTGATATGGGTGGCTGTTTTTAGGAGAAAAGGCCTGCTTTCTGTCTCCAGAGCCTCCTGCTCAAGCTTGGAAGACAAGTTGTTGTTGCTTTTATTATCACCGAGGATGCTTTTATTATCACCGAGGATGTCAGGGGAATCTCTTACCCAGCCTTTCCAAACCAGCCTTTTAGGTCCACTGTTGTTCCGTCTTCCTTTATATATTGTTATTTTAGTCAGTGTGAGAAAAGTTAAATTTTTAAAGAGTTAAAATGATAAATAATTAAATTAAAAATCCAACCTGCACAGCAACCCTGAAAACAGCCTGAAGAGCCCACTAGAAACAATTTTCTTTATGGAAAAAAGGAAAGTGTTTCACAGAGAAATCCTCTTGGCTACTGCCACTGTCTAAGCGACACGGCTTTGAGTTGTGCGGCTGACTGACAGAAGTAGGTGTGAAAAGAGTTTCCAGACAATGGGTCTGACTTTCAAAAAATGTTTTCTGGGTGAAAATTTTGCTTCCTTATTCTTTTTCACCCTTCTAAATGGGAGAGAAAGGCCAGTCCCTGGTTTGAATATCTGCAGTGATGAAAGGGATATCATTGTGGATGTATAATAGCTTATCTTAGAGAGATAACACAGATGGCTTGGTCCTAGATGTATGTGCAACTCTATTTTTAGATCATTTAATTAGAAACAGTCATTCTCCTTACAAAGTTCTTCTAGCTTCTCGCTCTAGCTTTCTGAAAGAGTTACAACAGAGTATCTTTATGTGAGTAATGATAATATGATTTATATCATTAATTTGTTTCCCAGAATTGCTTTGAGTTTAAGATGAACATTAGAAAAGATTTGTGGTTTGGTAGAAAGATCCACGTGCTGTATCAGCACTTTTTTTCTTTGAATACTTCTTTTCCATGGAAACTGTTATAAATTAAATGCATAGAAGTGCAGATCAGGCTGTGGGAAGAACAACAGCATTAAACTGGTAGAGAAGAGTAATGAATAGCTTGTCACATAAATATTGATCAAAAGCATAAAAGCTAAATACTGTTGAATTCAATGGTTAAGTAGGACCTATTGTTCTTCAGCTCATTTCAAAGTGTTCCCCTATTTTATTTTAATTTTAATGCAGTAAAAATAAAAAGTACAAAGTACTTGTAACCAGGGGAATGGTATTGCAATAGAATATATAGTAAAATAAATAATGTAGTGGTTATAAAAATGCCAAAGTATTAAAGTTATTTGTGTATAGATAATTGCCTTGCAATGAAAGCACTATTCTCCAATCCTCTGATCGTAAATACTCTTGCTTAACAATTAGAAACCATGCTAGTCATTTAGTGTAGCATACCCTTTCTTTCCAATCTTAAGGACAAAAACATCCTTTTATTTACCCCAGGAGTCACTGCAATATCTGTTGGAATAACTCGTTCAGAATCTGCTATGAATTGTTATTAAGCTAATGACTTTCTTCTTGAAGGCCTTCTATGCAGTACACTGGGCAGAACAGAAGCAAAAATACCCGGTCATGTTTCTGCTGACACTAGTCCCGCTGACTAGTCACACAAACACAGTCTTGTTCACTAGCAATATTAAAATTGAATTTACTGAAAGAAAAGGGGAAAAAAGTTACTTAGCTGCAAGCTAGTTTTATTTTAATACACTTAATATATACTTTTTCAAGGTCATCTAATGATATATAATGATATAGGTACTATCTAAGCATGATGGTTAAAATTAATGGTAGGAAAAATCCAATTTTAAAATCAGACATGTAATCAAATTATATTTAAAGAATTTGGGCTTTCCTAAGTATAAATGTAGTGCTTTGTTTCTAGAGAGAACCTATCATTTGCTGGGCAGACTGTTTTTTTTCTTTTTTCTTTTTGTTCCCCCCCAGCCCTCTCAAACTGTAATTACAAGAGGCCAAGCTCAGGATTTCAGCATGGCAGTATTAGTTCAGAAGTACTATCTTTTTCTTTCCAGTTTGAAAAGAAGTGCATGTTCATGCAGACACTTCCTATAGCGATGTACATTTAAAAAAAAATGAAGTATATATAATAAAGAGAATGTACTATGGAAATACATGCTTGGTTTTGCAACTGTACAACTCTGTTAATCTAGTTGATGGTTGTTAACTCTTCTGGTATCCTTTGCTGAAGTCAGAAAATTTAGAAGATTTTCAGTTGGACTATTTGAATGGTGCCCAGTGACATTCTTTTGTTAACTCAATATAATATTCTGTTGCTAATTCTGCACAGGCTGCTAAAATTAGTGGGTACTATTTTGAGTATCCAGTTGTTGCTAGTCAGGACTACTGATGAGTAACTGTTTGTGGGTGTGTGACTGCAGTCAGGACCCTGAAGTGTTGTGCAAGGTCGCTGTGTGCTTTCAAACAATAGCTGTCCATATTCTATGCAGATGTGATTTCCGTCTTCACTGAAACTTTGTGTGCAGTATAGAAGGTGTTGATAGATCATTATACTAAATGCCTGCTTCCAGTGCCCTTCCCATTTTTCTCTTTCATCTGTTCATAGTTCTACCTTTGGTGTCAACTCTTTTCACAGTGCTTGGTCTAAACCCAAAACCAAACCAAACTGGTTTTCTTATTTATTTCTAAGGTTTGAACAATTTCTTTTTCATTTTTATATCATTTGAGTGCAGGGAAAAAAAAAAAAAAAAAAAAAAAACACAACGCACTCTTTTCCCCACTTGTTCCCAGCTGAATATTTTTCTCCAAACTTGGCTCAAGACTTAAAAATCAAGGCAAGTTTGATGAGAGTTGGGTAAGTGTAGTTTTAGTACACAGAACACTTTAGGGAAGATTTTTAGAGGACCATCTGTTTGGCTTCAGCTTTTATCCTCACACCCTGTTAGGGACACACACTGGTTAATGTGTGCCAGATCCCTGCATCACAGGAGCTGTAGGTCAGGTAATAATGCTCGCCTTAGAGCACAGTTTGAAGCACGTGCCTTAACTTTGAGACACAACTGCTAGGTGGGAAGTATTTTACATGGGCTTCTTGACTCCACTTCTATGCTTAAAAGGTTATAACTGTGGGGAAATGGTGCCTGCCCAGTACCAGAGACCTTCCAGGGCAGATGTGAAATCATAATGCTGAGAGGCATCCCAGGGTGGCATTGCCTGGAGCCAATATTTGTTTTCCCGGAGCAACATATTGTTATGGAACTTGGTGCTCTCTCCTCTAAACAGGGCTCAGCCCAGATCTTAAAATTCATGAAGTTTCTGGGAAATTGAAGGCTTTTTGTGCATTTATGACATGATTATACAGGTAAATGTAGAGTCTTGAGGTAATACTAAATTAGCACAGATCTTTTCTCCTCAGTTTGGTGTCATCTGTCACTCAGGTGCAGTTTTCTTCTCTGGTGGTGGCCATGCAGCATCAGTAACATCATTGCTGGCACCTGCAAGGACTCAAATACGATCAAAATGTTGATTCTTGCAGGGTTTAGTCCTCTGAGGTTTCCAAAAGGTTACAAGCAAGTTAGGTGCAACTCTCCTTACTGGGTGATGCTTTGCATCTTTCAGTGCTTATGCACATGCTTTTGTAATTCTGATCTTTGTGTCTTTCTAAGTGCAATATTAGACTGCTCCATACATGAGCATGCTCCAATCAGGCTATGATTGCAATTCATAAAGATCAATCTGAATGCAGTTGAAGCTGGGCAGGTATTGAAGGACCCATAGCCATGCAGCATGCAGCTGAGTGTGGTTTCTGAAAACCCCTGTGTGAAGCTGGAGAGCCCTGAAGTCCTTTAGGTTGCTTTGAGTTTGCAACTTGTCAGTCCAGGTTGCTTTCAAATAGTGCAGAGAAATAGTTTTTTTTTAGTATTAAATTTGGTCACGCATAGGGGACAATGAGCAAATTTTGCTCTGCAACTTCTTAAAAATAATTAGCAATGAGACACTATATGCACACGATTTACCTGTCAATGGATAAGACTCTTAATCTGCTTGTATCACAGTGAGTCTAACCTGGCCCTTTTTAAAGTACTGTCACTGATGTCGATAAACAAAGGGTATATTGGAAAAGCAACCTCTCCCCCAGCTTGCAGTCAGACCTCTTATTCGGCAGTGGCTTTCCACACACCACTGCCTTCTGGTCTGTTGCTGCTGGGGTTAGAAAAAAGCATGAGAAGAAAAAGATGCCAGTGGTGGGCAGAGGATGAGGAGAGATGCCGATGGTTTCCTGCCGAAGAACAGCCGTGTTCAACACTCATCACTTTTAAATCCAAATATATCAGAAATTCATTTTACCTTGGGGAGAGGGGGAAGGGAAAACTGCATTCAGGAAAAACTAAAACTGCTTCACCAAGCTGAAGATTTCAAGGCCAGATTCTGAGCTAATGTGACTCAGTTTTCTTCCTTTGGCTGGGCTGCTTTAAATCAGGTTTGTGGACTGAAATCTTAAAGTGTTTTCAAAAATGGAGAAAAGGAAGATGAAAAGACAGAAAGTTCCTTTTCTTGTAGCAACATTATATTCTTTCTTGGCGTTATGTTACACTTTGAATATAAACTCTAGCAATGAAATTCAAAGCTAAAGATGAAGGCCATCTATAAATATATACTTAGAGCATATTTCTTCTGGTTTTTAACTGTACGGTTGTCACAGCCCAAAAGATTCTGCATGTAGAGTGGCAGAATATTCCCATTTCTTACTGCTTAGTATGCATTGCATCCCATTCAGCTTGCCGAGAAGCAGCTTTTCTGCCTGCCTCATTCGTGAAGCATTGTGTTATGGATTGTGTTCATAAACAAACATCAGAAGTTTGATCATCTATATGTCATTTTGGACACTGATTACTTGAATCTCGATGTGAAATTCTCCGCTGTCTGTAAAAGCATCATGTCCTTGGACAGTTGTTTGTTATCTTTATGATTCTCCAGATTTATCAGACATATCAGAGGTTACACTGATTCTTTTCACATATTTTTTTTTTTTCCATGACTTCCCTGTAAGGTCATAATCCAACACCTGCTGAACAAAGGTTTCACTGCCAATAAAAGAAAAAAGTCATTGGAAGGAACAAGAATAAACTTTAAATTTGTTAAAAAATCACAGCAATAATCCTGGAGATTTGAGAATTTATCAGAATCTGCCAAACAGTGATGATGCTGTTTGATCCCATCTTTTGCTCTTGCCTTGCTGCATTTCTCTTGCAAACTAGCAGAGCAGGCACAGTCTGCCATCGTCCAGTCCATCATCTTGAGTTGTGTGCATGTTCCCTCCAGTGTTCTTATGAAGTTTCTGGAGCATCCACTGGAAAGACCCCAGTTTAGCATGATCTTCAAGCTGGTTGACATTTCCCCTCTTTTCTGCACCTCGCCATCTTCTTGCGTGACTCCAGCTCTGGGTTTGATGCAAGGAGTACAGCTGAGAGGCCCTCTATGTCAGATCATTAATTTAGTGCACAGTCTTTTCAAGAGCAAACCCATTCAAGTTTATTTCATAACTGGCATAGCCTTCGTGCAAGTGATAATTGTTTATATTCCCTCCAACAGAGCCTCCTGCTGTTCTTTTTCATTTGAAATAATTACCAAAGTTTAGACTTCCAGACAATTGTATTAAGGGGAATCATACAGCGCTGCTTAAACAAGTCTTTGAAGGCTGAGAGGACAGCTTTCATAGCTCTTTTACATAGTTGTTTTACATATCTTAAGAGAGAGAGGCATAAACAGAATTTATAGTCCTCTCCATATTTTTATGACTCATGAGTATCGAATATAAGAGGCAGAGCTGTGCATGCTGCTATGGCTGTGTCATCAGCTGGGAATGCAGCTTGGCACAGACAGCCTAAGTGGTGTGAGAAACTGCACTAAACCTTGATAAAGTTCTTTGGGATATCTGCTTATTGAGCCTTTAATTAGTAACCTGTTAGTCATTAATTTAATAGCCCAGTAAACAATCTGTTATTTCTTTTGGTTTTTATTATACCTAGAGCCCTGCCTTGTAGGGCCACTGTGAGAACTAATTAATTAAAAAATATATATTCTCTATTATTTCATATATGCTCTATTATTTAATAACACTTCTGCACTTGTTTAATTCAGGAATAGCATGATTTTTGTGTGGAAGCTATTGGGAAGGAAATGCCCAGGTTCTCCCCAACCCTGAAGCTGCCAGCCTGAGATGGGGTCAAAAAGTTGTTCAATGGCTCTTCTGCCACACCGATCTGGTGTGGGTTGCATGGGGAAAAGGGGCTGTGTCACCTCCTCTGTTCTCATTGAATTTCCACAGCTGTGCTAGTAGGGCTAGACCACTTTACTGGGTAAGAAAAAGCAGCTTCAAGCTGTCCCCATCACCTCATCTCATGCAAGAAAGGGTCTTCATAAAAGAAAACATCTTCTCAGTCAGTGTCTCACCTACGTTCCACCAATTGATCAATCTTATCATTTAATTAAGGAAATTAAAAAACAAAACAAAACACCAGGAGGTGCACCCTGCTTCTAGGGACTTGCTGGATCCTACACAGCAGCCATAGGGTTGATGAATTCCTGGAGCTGGGACCACCAATAAAACGTTTGTGTTAGTGATTGAGCAGGGGAAATTCTTTTCTCTGTCTGCACTGAATCAGTGCCCTGGTTTCAACGAGATACGCTAGTGTTCATTTCCTGCCTGAAACACTTGGGCATACTGGGAAGTGTTAAGCAATTGGGATTCATCCCAGAAAATGGTCCATTTCATTTTTAGCTTAAGTGATCCAGTGTGTTAAGTTTGTAAAGTTCTGTGGGATAGTTCAAGCACAATATAAATAGCAGATAGTATTGAGAGAGATTGCAACTTCAATAAAGAGAAAACCTAGAGCTTTATATAAACCTTCCACCAGGTTCCCCCACACATACCCCAGCCCCCTTAGCGTTTTGGAGCCCTCAGTAGGGTGAATTTCCCTTTCATGAGGTTGTATCACGCTGAGCTGTTGGGAGGAATTTTGTCATACTTGGCCAGTGAGGATTGCCAGTGATATAATAGTCTTGGGTGAGCTCTGTCTCCCCGTACCACCCGGGTTCCCTCTGCCAGCAATTGTACACGATGGGGCTCTGCAGAAGTGCTTTGCTGTGCTCACTGACTTTGACCCACCAGCTATGAGGTAGTGTCTCAGATCTGGGCTCGAGGAATCCGCTCATATGTTCCTCTGTAAGGTGATGGGGCTGAAGCGATGTTCTTAAATGTGAGTTTTCAGCCTCTTATTTAAAAAAAAAAAAAAAAAGGCAACAACAAACAGATTATACATATTCCCTAAGAAAAAAGAAAAACAATTTTGATCTTAATGATCCAGTTAATGATAGTAGCCCTTTAAAGTGGTATTGAAATCGAAAACAAAGTTCTTGCAATTATGCGGCATTATGCCGATTTTGTAAAGTGCTTGTACTGAGGCATTTTCATATTGAATTAATTTAGCTTATACTTGGCTATTTCACGTCTCTTGCAACAGATCTTGTGAGCGTAAGGTATGAATTTCAGTGTTGGATTAAAATAATGCTTTACTTTCCAGCCATGAACATGTGATCATTCTTTTACAGGAAAAAGGAGAATCTCCCTTGTTCTTAATTCTTACTGAGATTGCCTTGGGTCAAGCTGAAAACAGTGCAGTCCCTACAGCAGGCTCTCTCCCACCATACATCCTCCTGACAAGAGTTCTTTCCATGGTAGCAGCAGGACTAGGGACCTTTCCAAGGACTAAAGTCCTCTGAGCAGGGGATGGCCATGACATGAGCCATCAAGAGCCATTGACATGTGCTGTCATGAAGACCCTAATCTCAGGAAGCAATAGTAAATTAAATTGTACTCAGTGTATGTATATTTTAGGGATGAAGAGGTAAATTTAGCTGGTAGATCTACCGAGTCCCATTGTCCCATCAACCCTGATGGTTTTGTTGTTGAATTATAATTCTATTTGAATGTAATTAAATTGAACCCCAGATGAATTACCTCTTCTATAAGGATATTTCTCATTCCTCAGAATTCTAACAGAAACTCAGAGTGGTAATATGCAGTTTAAAACTTGATAAGAAAAATATAATTAGAATTGATAATAAGCCTTTTTAAAATGCTATAGTAATATCTTGACAATAAAAAGGATTTCAAAGTGTTGCTATTTTTCTACAAATAAAATGACTGCTAAAAAATCTGCCAAGTATTTTTGAAAAGCTCATATAGATGAGGTAAAAATAATCCATATCACTTAGACATGGTAGCAGAAATTTTGCATTCAATTCCTATCTTGAAGAAATTGTGTGTCCCTTTTGTGCACTTTTTTCCTCAAGGACACAGTTTTCAAGTATTATTGAGCTTTCGAAGCTTAATTTAACAAAGTGATTGCAATTTACGGCATTGTAGACACAGTGGAGTGATGAAGCTTAATGAGATAGGAGACGAAATGCTCTTGGTGATGGTTGTGTAATGCATTTCCATGTGCATGATGCAGTGCTGCCAGAGTCTGCAGGCATTTTACTGCAGGCGTTGAACCCCTCCTGCAAGGATGTGCTTGTGTTATTTCTGATCAGTGTAATGCAAAGTCTGCTAGTGATACTGGTTGCAATGGAGTATGTTTTCCCACACCGATACAGCATCTAGATATTTATGGTCACTTAGACGGGGGCGTTGAGTCTGCGGAGAGGTCTTGTTGCTGCTCATTGTCCATGGCGAACCAAAATACATCAAGCTCTATTTAAATCTGCAGCTCTGACTTTGAGATTGCCCTTTCATCCTCTGCCCCAAATCCCAGGATGCTTATTTGTTGTTTCCTCTGAAGTTTGAATCATGCTCAGGAAATGAAGTGCTCGTAGGTCCTACCCTCATTCCTTTGCCCTTACTGTGTCTTCTGCTGTAGGATCAGCTTTATTTTCCTTCTTCTGAATGAATTTGTTCCCTCTTCTCTTCTGGCCGTCTCCCTCCACCAGGAGCTGCTGGGTGGTTCCTTGGCAGGGTTTTTCTCCTTGTTCTCCTTTGTTTTTCTCCTTCCCATTGACCACAACCTTTGTGGTGTGCTTCAGAGTCCTGCACTAATCTGGTCTTATTGGGGTGAACCTGCCAAGCCCCGCCTGGCCAGTCATTGCCATCTGGAATGATTTGCCTCCTGAGGTGGCAGTAGTTCACATCGTGTTTCAAAAGTGAATTTTAATATTTGGGAGAAATATATTCATAATCTGAGTCCACTTAACCGAGCACAGGAGCAAATGTTTTATGTCAAAGCTGCTGCCTAGCTAGGGGAGGATCAGATCTTCATAGAGATGCCTAATTTTTGCACACTGGTGGATGCTATTTTCCGGTACACTTCATTTGTGTGAGTGTTGGAGATGGCAGGCTCCTTCGGGCAGTGATATTGGATGAAATCCTACACTGGTGTCTCTCAGATGACATTATTTACTTTAGTTTCACCCATTCCATCATCTTTCCCTAGATGTTTTTGCATTAAGTACATCTTGTACTGAAAAAGAAATGCTGCTGAAGGAGGTCTGCTTCAACTCCTGGCAAGTGACAATGAGACAAAAGCTCAGGGATGTGTTAATCTAAACAGCCATAGTATCCCTGCCCCAAAAAGGACCGATTCCTTGGCAGATACTACTTCTGCCTCTTTCAAAGGAGAGGGGAATTTCTGGAAATGAATCTGTTGTGGGAAAAGCCAATAAGAGAAACTGCGTAATTTTGTCCTTAAAGTTACTTCTGGAATATTACCGTTTAAATACTGCACCCTCCCTTCAGCCTACACTGGCAGAGTCAGGGTGCATTTTCAGCAACAGAAGAAAAAGTGGGATTCCTAAATCAAGTATCTCCAACAGAAAATGCCTTTCTCTTGGTTGCAACAGACAGAAACATTGTTTAAACCAGACTTTTTTTGGCATTTACTGGCATTACTAAGAAAGAGTTGGCAAGGAAAGTTGGCAGAAGGAGATGAGTTGGATAAGCTTTAAAGATTTTTTTTTTTCTATAAAATGAATATCCAGAAGCTGTGTAAATGTATTTTTATTTTACTTTAAAAGCATATAGAAAGACAACAGATACACATTTTTGACTGAAATGGCATCTAAGCTGCCTGCACCCTGCAAATTCTATTCTCTCAATTAAAAGATGGAAAGAAAAAAAAAAAAAAAAAGACAAAACAAAACACCTCAGGAAATCCCTAGAATGTTTATGCGGGAACAGACTAGCCTGTTACAGTCATTAGCTTGCAAAGGTATTTCTGTTATAGTCAGAGGGCAAAGTGAATTTTAACCTTTTATTGCCAAGAGATGTCATGTTTGTTAGTGGAGTAGCTATTGAGATACATTGAAGCATAAAAATTCCTGTAAATTAAGTGAGTGGTGCATGTAAGGAAAAAAAAAAAAAATGTACATCCCGTAGAGAGAACTCTATATCAATTTAAATGCAAGTAATTAAATTTAAAGTTCTACGTTTCATACTTTCCTGAGTACCTATTTATTACTTTAACTTTTCTGATTGTAAAGAGTTTTAATTGCAACAAAAATGTATTTCAAAATATTGACCTCCATTTTCCTTGTACATTTTAGTACAGAATTGCTTGCAGACTTGGTATGTTGATTATAAAGGAAGAAAGGGAATAGTGGTGGACTGGTTTGAGCTGTGATCTGTGGGAGCCCTCCAAACACATGTGCTTGTTTCCCAGGATCCCCATAGGAGGGAGAGAGGAAAGGAAACCACTGCTCTATGGAGACAAAGCATTGAGAGCCTGGGAACAGTGCAAGTCACAGAGGGCAAATTTAAGATATGGATAGAAATGGTTTTCTTTTTTCTTTTTTTCTTTTTTATTTCTTTTTATTTTATTTTATTTTATTTTTATTTATTTATTTTTTTAAGATGGAAACCTAACTTTGTATAGTCAAACATCTCCCCTTTTATTGCCTTGACCTTTTCCATCTATAAAATAGGAATAAAGTTTAATCCAAGCCATGGGACATAAATTTGATTTTGGTAATGGCCTTTTCAGATTAAAAAAGTTATTTGTATTCATACTCACACACTGTACAACTTTTAGGGAGCAAGGATTTGCTCTTCTGGGGGAAAGATGAATGTCTTGCATGTGTGGATAAATCATGCATGTGTTGTCAGAACAAGGGAACAAATATTTTCAAGATTTTAGTTTCCAAAGAATTAAAGAGGAGGAGTGTTTGCAATGCTGAGTACAAGAGTTTTCACTGTTACAATCTTAGAGGCAATTTAAGAGCAGATTGTAAGTACTATGAAGAACATTAATTGAAATTTTTATAGTATATGATGAGCTATAAAAACCAGTCCTAGTCCCCTTTAGCACAATCACCTTTCTTTGATGGAAATGACAGTGACATGAAAACACTGTTTTTAAAGGAACATTTGAGAAACATTATTTTAGGGCATATGTATTTTTCTTTCAAGTGCACATTTTTACTGCCCTCAAATGTACAATTCAATCATCAAGCATCAATTTATTTTTAAAACACAACTTACTAGTTTTAATACACTTCCATGCTTCTTTTACCGACTAATTTAAAAAGAAACCTCAGTGTGTATTATTGAAAACAACTCCCATTTCAGCCTCCACAGAATAAGTATTTAGCAATTTCTCCAAACCTGTGTTTGAGATGGAAGACAATGTCAGCTAGATTTAGACAATTCATTTAAAAGATATTCCTGAGGCCTCCTCACTGCACTGATGAATATCCCATCTTCCTTCCTTCCTTCCTTCCTTCCTTCCTTCCTTCCTTCCTTCCTT